>JAJLRX010000283.1:0-34274 GCA_030567275.1 Hanseniaspora lachancei | reverse complement strand
TTTTTTTTTTATGTAACAGTCAAAATTACATAATCACACAATCTTTATATTCGAATACAATTTGATCTAAAAATACTTTCAAATTAAAATAGTAATATATCATCATTAAACCTCTTATTGAAGCCTCTGGTCATCTCCTTCTTTCCTGTTTCTTTATTCAGTGTAAAAATAGAGCCTCCTTGTACTTTCTTCTTGAACTGCTCTAAATTTTTACAACACGTGACTACACCATAATCCTCGAATTTCTCTGCTATTTCCAACTGATGGTTGTTCATCAAACTTGTATTCACGACAGTTATTATTTTCACATTCTGTATATTCATTGCATCAAGCAATGATCCTGTTCCTGCATGTGTTATAACCAGATTTGGATTCAAAAACGATAGCAGTTTGTTTATATTGGTGGATAAATTAAAAAATATAGCATTTACATTCAACTTATTACTTACTACGATGCTTTTGTTTCTATAATCATTAGTGTTTAATATATGTATCAATTTATCAGCCTTTTTATCTCTTGTACTTTCTTCAAAATGATTGTCAATATATTTGTCAAATAATTTTTTGTAAGTGCTTCCGCATTGAACTACCAAATTTACAATAAGCTTTTCATTTGCATTTATTGTTGTTAAGTACTTAAAGAAGTTATTCTCACAGTCATTAAACAAAGTTTCTACTATTCCATCAAACGGTATAGTTGCACCTACTGTAACATATACATTGTATTCCATTCTAATTTTATTATTTGGTGTGTTAAATTTCTTGATTAAAAACTTATAGCATGTAGCTTTTATTTTTTGAAAAAAAACAATAAAACAAAACTAAACGTATGAAAGGTCCTTAGCGTGTGTCACGTGTAGATGAGGGGGTTTAGGCCCACCTAATAAAAAAATAATACTCTTAACATTTTTTTTTTGTTTTTTAGATTTTTTTTTTTTTGCCACCTTAATTCCACCAAATATAGTGATATAACTGTCAAAAAAACAACTCAAATATATAAATAAGAATATAACCAATACCAATACATCTTAAAAGCATGCCTGGAATAGATACATATTACACATCTCAAATTCAAGAAATGAATTTGAGATTGTCTGAGAAGAAGAAAAATATCAGTAGATTAGAATCACAAAGAAATGAGTTGAACGATAGAGTGAAATCATTGAAAGATGAACTAAAACATTTGTTAGAACCTGCTTCATACATCGGAGAAATAATCAAGATAATCAATGACAAAAAAGTCTTGGTCAAGCTTCAACCAGACGGGAAGTACATAGTTGATGTCGACAAGTCCATAGATATAAAGACCTTGAAGCCAAACATGAGAGTTTGCTTGAAGAGTGATTCTTATGTTCTTTACAAGGCCTTGGACAAGAAAGTTGACCCATTGGTCTCATTGATGATGGTTGAAAAAGTTCCTGACTCAACTTACGACATGGTTGGTGGGCTTTCCAAGCAAATCAAGGAGATCAAGGAAGTCATTGAGTTACCAGTCAAGCATCCAGAATTGTTTGAATCATTAGGAATCCAACAGCCAAAGGGTGTTATTCTTTATGGTCCCCCAGGTACAGGTAAGACATTGCTAGCTAGAGCCGTAGCTCACCACACAGACTGTACATTCATTAGAGTGTCAGGAGCTGAGTTGGTTCAAAAATACATTGGTGAGGGTTCAAGAATGGTTAGGGAATTGTTCGTCATGGCCAGGGAGCACGCTCCTTCCATCATCTTTATGGATGAAATTGACTCAATTGGATCGAGTAGAGGCTCTGGAGGCTCTGGAGGAGGTGACTCTGAAGTTCAAAGAACAATGTTGGAACTATTAAACCAACTAGATGGGTTTGAAAGCACAAAAGACATAAAAATCATAATGGCCACAAACAGATTGGATATCCTTGATCCAGCCCTATTGAGACCAGGAAGAATAGACAGAAAGATAGAGTTCCCTCCACCAACCGTGGAGGCAAGAGCTGAGATATTGAAGATCCATAGTAGAAAAATGAACTTGACCAGAGGTATAGATCTAGTCAAGGTGGCTGAGAAAATGAACGGATGCTCCGGTGCTGTTGTGAAAGGTGTTTGTACTGAAGCAGGTATGTTTGCATTGAGGGAACGTAGAGTCCATGTGACACAGGAGGACTTTGAACTTGCTGTAGCCAAGGTCATGAACAAAAACGATGAAACTTCCATAGCACAAGCCAAGTTATATAAGTAGTGTTTTATCTCCGACAATCAGTGCTGATGTACAAAATTTCTTTTTTTTTTTTTTTTTTTAATTTTTTTGTCAAAGTTTCCCCATCCCAAAATGTATATCTCTTGTGGGTTTTTTTTTTCGTTAGGAAAGCGATTCACAAGTGTTAAAAAAATTTTTTTTCCTTTAACCTTTTCTTTCATGATTGAAAAAAGAAAAAAAGAGTATAAAATTAATGAATGAAATATCCTTCTTTATCTTTCACTCCTTTTATAAAATCCTCTTATAAGCATGTGTTTATCCAAAGAAAAAAAGTTATCATTCAAACCAGAAATACAAGAATAACAGTTTACCTTATAAGATAGTTAAATCATAACAGTTGAAATTATATTCTTATAATATCATATCTTATTTGAATTTTTATATTATTTTTCAAATTATTTGTCCAATTGTTTTTTTTCAAAATTAATATATTGTAATTTATAATCTATTGAAAAGACATATCGAGCAGACAAACCATAGAAAAATGAGTGAAGAAACTCCAAGAAAAACCTATACTTTTAAGCCTCATAACAAGGGCGAGTATTATAAGCCTCAACATCCATCTTTCAAGATGAACAACAGAGCTCCTGGTGCCATGTACCCCCACACAGCTCCACACATGATCAATCCTATGATTGTTCCTGTTCCTATGGGTCAAGCCGAAAACATAGTCAATGAAACCAACAAACTAAGTGGATTCAACTCACCTCCAAGTGCATTCCCTCTTCAGTCAATTGTCAAACCCGGTGGTGCCATGCCAGAATCCATATTGAAGAAAATTCAATTAGCTTCTGAGATGGCGTCACAGGCTGCTGCTAGAAAGGCTGAGGAAGCTGCCGGAAAAAATAAAGAAAAGAAGATTGAAGAGGAAGCCGCTGCCAAGAAAGCCGAAGAAGAGGCTGCTGCGAAGAAGGCTGAAGAAGAGGCTGCTGCGAAGAAGGCTGAAGAAGAAGCCGCTGCTAAGAAAGCCGAAGAGGAAGCCGCTGCTAAGAAAGCCGAAGAGGAAGCCGCTGCTAAGAAAGCCGAGGAGGAAGCCGCTGCTAAAAAAGCCGAGGAGGAAGCCGCTGCTAAGATAACTGAGGAAGAATCTGCTGCTAAGAAACCTGAAGAAACTACAAATGAATTCAACTCTGGAAGCTCCAGAAGATCCTTGGGTCAAAAAAGCTTTGCTAGCAGATTTGCTCAAACTTCACAAGAAAACAAAAAACAGAACTTCAGTGTTCCTTCTCCAAGTGCTCCTCCATTTCTTCCAGAAGCCGGTATTCCTGTTTCCATATGGTTGGACCACATGAAAAGCTTACCTAATGACGAATCCTCTGGAAGAGTTTACACCTTTGATGATATATTTGAGTTGAGTCAGTACAATGTTGTTAGAGATGAGGCTTGGCACAAGAAGCTGTCTGCCAACAAGCTGTTTGATATTCCAATGAAGAAATCCAACGACAAGAAGAAGTCTTACAACAACGACAGCAAGAGAAATGACAGCAAATGGAACAAGTCGAAAAGAAACAATGATAGATACAGTAACAGAAACGAAAGCAAGCATGAAAACAACTTTTCAAAGATCCCATCCAAGGGTGTAGGTCTAGCTATCTCCGAAGAGGAAGCTGCTGCCAAGAAGAAGGCTGAAGAAGAAGAAGCAGCCAGATTAGCCAATGTTCCAAAGATCACCACTTCTGAGAAGGGTTGGAAGTCAAAGAAGAAGACTCAAGCACAAGTTGTAAACATCGTCACTGAAAGTGGTGAGGAAATCCTAGCTCCACAAGAAACAGAAAAGCAATTGAAGTCCTTATTGAACAAGTTAACTGCTGAAAACTACAGCTCCGTCTCTGCTAAGATAATCAACTTGATGAACCAATCTCGTTTTAAGGAAGACAAGATGACCTCTTTGCCAAAGACAATTGAAATGACCATCTTCAAGGGTTGTGATGAATCACAATGGGGTATGATCTATGCCAGATTAATTGGTGATTGTATGAAGCACTTGCATCCAGATACTTTACCATTCTTCAAGGAATTCTTCTTGAAGGCTGAAAGATATAAGAGATATGACTTGGAGGAAGAATTAGAAGAAAAGGGTATTCCAAAGTCAGAATGGCCTCCATTCGAACCTGGCAAGGCCATTGAAAACATTCCCCCTCACTATGCCATCAACTACTTTTTGGGTGTTGAGATGATGAAATATGATATCAACGGTGATTCCGAAGAAGACATTTGGAATGTCAAGGAAGGTGAAGAGGATGAAGCTGTTGAAATGATGTCGGATGAATACTACAGAGTCATTGGTAAAAAGAGAAGATACTTGGGTCTTTACAAGATCATTGGTTACTTGTACAACATTAATGCTTTGCAACATGATATCATCAATGTCAGATTCTCCAGTTTGGTCAAGAACATTGTCAATGCCAGTGAAAAGGGTCTAATCAAGGATGACATCATTGAAGCCTTGTTAGAATTTGTTTCCACCATCAACAAGAAATACTCTGCTTACTGTAAAGCTAGTGGTATCCTAAACAGTTTGAATGTCACCTTGGATCTAGGTAATAAATTGATACAAAGTAAATCCATCTCCTCAAGAATGGCCTTCAAGTTTGAAGAGTACAGTGAAGCCAGTTTCAAGGATCAAGCTCACACCGCCAACAACGAAATCAAGTCTTTAGAGGAAGTTAGAGTCGAAGCTCTGAGGGAGATACAAAGAAAGAAAATGGAAGAAAAGGAAAGAGTTCAAGAGTACAGAAATAGCAGCAGAAACAACAAATCCAAGAGAAACGGTAGAGGCTTTGGATCCAACAGAAACCAAAACCAGAATCAAAGCTTCAAAAACACAAACAGTGGCAACTGGAATGTTTCTGGTAGCTCAAGCAATAATAACTCCAGAAACGAATCCAAATCTGGTACTTTCCGTTCAGCTACCAAGATTCCTGAAGCTCCTTCAAAGCAATCCATTAAGAATGCATTTGAAATGTTAAGCAATGAAGATGAATAGATGCTTCAAATATATACATCTGGAATAATTTCTAATATCTGACTTTGTGTTATGTGTGCTAATGGTGATTATACATTGTATTTTTTCTTTCGTAAATAAGGTAAGTTCCTTTTCCATCAAAAGTAGTCACATGCAATGAGAACAGCTCAAATACCCTTTTTTTTTTTTTGGGTAATTTTTTTTTATGAAAGTAAAAATATTAAAGAAAAAATTTGTTTTTATATGATTGTTTTTTTTTTTTTTGGTTTTAAACGTATATAACATATTTTAATCACGTATCAGTACATGTTACTTTATTTAACTTTAAAGAGTTGGAAATAAATCCAATTTGGCTTGTTCATAATAGAGTCTATCTTTTAACAAGAGAAAATGTCACATAATGACTATGGAAGTGTTAACACTTACAATAAGACGTTTCAAGAATCAATAGTCAAAGATAACTCCAATGGGTCTTTGAACTCTCAAGACTCTGCCCATGACTTAGAAGCAAGTCGCAATGATATCAAAAAGAGTGTTTTACAATCTGATGACTCAGAACTAGGATTACGGAAGAAAATACTATTGATGGGATTAGATAGATCTGGTAAGTCATCCATTAGTAAAGTACTTTTCAACAATGAACATCAAAGCAAAAACAAAGTAATCAACATAGGGAACTATGTCAACATCATAGAAAATCTTAAGGGGAAGCTGCTGGACTTGAAAGTGTACGAGGTCGAGAATTTTGATATGAATGAGATTCTTCAACTACAACAGCTATATTACAACAACAAAATGGTTAACAAAAACATCAATGCAGGCACGGAGGATGTGAACAATGTAGATGTCGAAGATGCATTTTACAAGGATTCTGGATTCTCAAAGTTCTTTGATGATGTAGGCACAATAATATACGTTGTTGATTCCACCTCGGAGTACTTGGCCAGCTTGGCAAACTTATCCATGCTCATTGAACTTGCATACAAGTTTCATAAAGCCAACAATTATACAAGCGATGATTTCAACATAAATTTCGAGGTTTTGATTCATAAAGTTGACAGTTTGAATGAAGACTTCAAGTTAGACACCCAAAGAGACATCATGCAAAGAATTCAAGATGAACTACTGGATCTAGGTATAGAAAATGTAGCAATAAACTTCTACTTGACAAGCATCTTTGACTACACAATATATGAAGCCTTTTCCAGAATAACCCAGAAGCTGATTTTGGAACTTCCATTTATTGAGAACTTACTGGACAACTTTATCATGAACTGCCATAATTCCATAGAGAAAATATTTCTGTTTGATATCAACAGTAAGATATACATATCCACTGACTCATCGCCAGTGAACATACTCTCATATGAAGTTTGCAGTGAGTTCATTGATGTTACTCTTGATTTGAGAGACCTGTATGAGGATGAAAACCCAAGAAAATATAAAAGCAAACCATTGAAAGCATATTCAAGACTGAACAACGATTTCACCATCTATATGAACGAGGTGTTCAAAAACTTGTGTGTAGTGATTTTAGTCAATAATAGTAACTCCATAGAATACGCAAATAGTGAAATACCAAACCCAACTACTTCAAATGCTTCCAATAAGATGTTGATGACTCTTATTGATTATAATTTTAACGTACTCAAGGGGACTTTAAAAAAAATCTTGCAATAAAATAGACTGGCTTCTACAACTTTTTGATTATATATTATGGCACTTTTTTTTTTTTTAATTTTTTCTAGCAACAAAGAACTTTAAAAGTTTTATGTCTTCCTTACAGCTAATGTACATTAGTAGTTTAATCAATTTGCAAATGGTCTAATAGCTGTTTGTCTATAATAGCAGTATGATTATTTTAGAATTTTGACAAAAAATAAATGCTATTGTGGTTCTCTTATCTGCGGTTACTGCCCGTGAATATAATGTTTTTACATCGGGAACCACTGGATACACCAAGGACTTAATAATTAGCAGATAATGCTATCTGCTAATGCGCCTAACGAATCGTAATAACTAGCTTATTATGATAGTTTTGACTATAGCAATTCTGGTATATTGAAGTTACCATTATAATCTCTGTATTTAGTCTGCTGATATACGCGTATTCCACACTTCTCAGATTAGTAATGATAATAAAGATTAAAAGTACATATGTCAATTAATAAAATGGTTTAATGGATTTTTAAAAGAGAGAGCTATTCCTTTTTTTTTTTTTTTTTGATTAGTAATATTTTATATTCATTATCTTTTTACATAGTTTTTTTGATTTTTGAGATCAATATTAATACAAAATGTTAACATTTTAATGAATATATTAATTTCCTCATTTCCCTTTATCTATCTTCAAGAACTAAATAGCTTTCAAAACAATAATCTCATGTTTCTACTTTGACATTTAGGTAGAATTAGGAAGAATTTTAAACTCATAACTTGTCCTCGGTTATGTCATATTTGTCGTTTTGTTTGAAAATATAAACCTAGTGAAAAATGGGTTTTAATTTTGTATTCTTTTGAAGACTTCAATTCCACACAGATCTATAAAACCACATCTAAAATGCTATATGCGGTTATCTTCGCATTTAAGCAGCTCTGAAAAAAAAGAAGCCAAGTGTTAACTAAAAAACATATATAATAATAGTTTATAATGACTTAGCATTTTTGTAGATGCACTCTAATTATTAATCATTTATATAAACACTGCTTTAGTTCTTTGTCAAATCAGTCTTAACAGAAAATGAAAAAACAGGGAAAAGATTCAAAAGACAAAAACTATTAAACCAAAAAATGTCATCATCTAATGAACAAATATGGTTAAATGATCTAGAAAGAGTATCCGAGTCAGATTACTTACCCCAGAAAAGACTCTTTACCAAATTCCTACCTAAAGAATTACCACCCATTCCTGAAGATGATGAAAGACAATTCATACCACGAACAGCTTTAGATCCATTAAATTTTTTCTTTTTCAGCTGGGTCATACCTATTATTAAAGCGGGTTATCGAAGAACTATTCAACCAAATGACTTATTCAAAGTCAACAGTAATCAAGACATAAGGAATTTGCATCAAGACTTTGAACAAAACTGGGAGCATGCTCTTGCCAAGCTTGAGTCTAAGGGCAAAGCACCAGGCAAGACCTTTATCATCATGGTTCTTTTCAAAACATTTAGATGGTCGTATTCTTTATCCATTTTATTTTCTATTTTGGCAAATACAGGTGTTGCTTGTGTTCCTTTTGTTTCTAAAAAACTCATTGCCTTTGTTGAGGAAAAACATTTCCTGAAGTCTCATTTGAATCCTGGGAGAGGTATTGGATACACTTTTGGGCTAGCTGGACTGCTGTATTTGTACACCGTCTTTAACTCACACATGTTGTTGAATTCCTTTGTTGTTGGTGGATTTTGTAGATCCGTACTACAAAAGGCAATCCTAATTAAGGCCTTCAAAGTCTCCAACAAAGCTAAATCCAAGTTTTCACAAGCAGTCATTGCATCAATGTCAACAACTGATTTGAACAGAATTGAAATGGGTGTTGCTTTACACACTACCATTTATGCATTTCCTTTCAGTATAGGTATTGCACTAGGGCAATTGTTAAAAAACATAGGACCAATATCCTTGATCGGTTGTTTTTACTTTTTGCTTGCCATAGTAATAAACTTGTTTGCCTTCAAGTACATTTTTACATACAGAATTTCTGCCAACAAAAGAACGGATGCAAGAATAGGACTGATCAGGGAAATTGCCAACTCATTGAAAATTATCAAATTTTATGCTTGGGAAGATGCTTACTACAAAAACATATCTGAAAAAAGACGTGAAGAAATTTCTCGCTTGGGTAAAATGCAAGTTATGTTTTCCTCTATTATTTCATACGATGTATTGACTCCTACTGTTGCATCAATGATTGTTTTTGCTTGTTTATACGGCATTAATGGAGGACTTAAGTCACCTGCCAACACCTTTTCATCGTTAGCTGTTTTCCAGGTTCTATTATCTGTGGTGTTTATGATTCCTCAAACATTGTCATCCTCCATGACTGCTTATGTTGCCTTGAAGAGAATTCAGGAATTTCTGCTAACTGAAGAGGATGAAAGTGAAATAACAGAACTTATACCCTGTAAAAGTGTTGACAACAGTGTCGAGGTGGATGGATGCTCATTTGAATGGTCAGAAATTCAAGAATCAAAGGAAAGTGATGATGACAATGATAAACCTGAAGGAGTCACGGTGAAATCAAACTTTAAGGGTCTTCAAGATTTAAACTTCGATGTCAAAAAGGGTGAATTTGTGGTTGTTACTGGACCAATCGGCTGTGGTAAGTCATCTTTACTATATGCATTGGCTA
Organism: Hanseniaspora lachancei; assembly: GCA_030567275.1. Classification (NCBI taxonomy): domain Eukaryota; kingdom Fungi; phylum Ascomycota; class Saccharomycetes; order Saccharomycodales; family Saccharomycodaceae; genus Hanseniaspora; species Hanseniaspora lachancei. The sequence goes on along the minus strand of JAJLRX010000283.1, from coordinate 24,725 downwards.
AACTAATGAAGAAAACTAAAGGTGAATTGAGAATCAATGGTGAGTTATTGCTAAATGGCGAACCTTGGATCCAAAATACTACTTTTAGGAACAACATCACCTTTGGTACTAAGTTCATTCAAGAAAAATACGACACAATCATAGATGTATGTGCTTTAAAAGGTGATTTGGATTTATTAGATGCAGGCCACAATACTGAAATTGGTGAGAGAGGTGTTACTTTATCTGGTGGACAAAAGCAAAGACTTGCCTTAGCCAGAACTGTTTATAAGGATGCTGACATCTATTTGTTTGATGATGTTTTATCTGCTGTTGATGCACATGTTGGTAAGCATATTATGGATAACTGTATTTTAGACTATCTAAATGGAAAAACCAGAATTCTAGCTACACATCAATTGAACTTGATTGAACATGCTGACAGAGTTCTGTTTTTGGGATCAGACTATTCATATGCCATGGGTACGGTTGATGAATTATTGGCCACTCAACCAGATTTTAAGGCTTTGATGGACAACTTTACTACAAAGAGTGCTGTAAAGACCTCACTAAAACTGAAGGATAAAAAGAATCTAAATTTAGCTGAAAATATCAAAAACAATGACGAAAAGGATATTTTGAACGTTTTTGAAGAGCTTTCTGGAACTGATTCTACTTTGGATGAAGACGAGTTGAAACTTGAAAAAGAAAGAGAAGAAAGAAAAAAAGGAAGAGTCATTGCTAAAGAACAGAGAGCCGTTAACTCCATTGGTTGGAATGTTTACAAAACATACACTATATTTGGAAGTGGTAAAAAGATATGGCCGTTAGCTGTTTCTGCTGCTGCCTTTTCACAAATATTGAACACTTTTTGTACTTTGTTCACCACCGTTTGGCTGTCTTATTGGTCTGAGAAAAAATTTAAAAACAGACCGGATGGTTTCTACATCGGAATTTATGCATTGCTTGCATTTGGCTCCATGATAACTACTTTTTTGGCTGCTATTATTACATTTACATTTGGATTGAATGCTTCCAAAAGACTTCACAATCAAGCAGCCTACAAGATTTTGCATGTTCCTATGTCATACATTGACACTACTCCTGTTGGTTCTATCATAAACAGATTCTCTAAGGATATTGATATTTTGGACAATGAGTTACCAATGAATTTGAATTTCTTGTTGGCCCAATTGTTTGAAATTGCTGGTATTCTCATTATGGCTATCATTTACTTACCTTGGTTTGCCATTGCTACTCCGTTCTTGTTTATGTTCCTAATTGCTATTATTGATATCTACCAAAGTACTGCAAGAGAAGTGAAGAGATTAGAATCTGTTCAAAGATCCTTTGTTGTCAATAACTTCCAAGAGTCTATGTCCGGTTTGAATACTATCAAAATGTTCAAGATGCAAGAAATGTTTGTCTTCAAAAATGATTACACTATCAACAAGCAAAATGAAGCTACTATTGCGTTCCAATCATTGCAAAGATGGTCTTCCAATAATGTCATGCTTTTGGCTGTTACTACCACAATTTTGATTTGTGTGATGTGTTCTTGTGGAGTATTTTCAATAAGTGCAGCTGCAACTGGTGTTTTAATTAACTATGTCATACAATTAACCACCTCTTTAAGAATGCTGTTACTGCAAACTACTGAGCTTGAAAACTATATGAACTCCACTGAAAGGGTTAATAATTATGCTACAGAGTTGCAGCAAGAGAGTGCTTATGATGTTCCTGATACTGATCCGGGCTCTAATTGGCCAAACGCAAATCCTTCAATAAGCTTTGAAAATGTTTCAATGAGATATAGAAAGAACCTTCCTTTAATTTTAAAAAACTTGAATTTTGAAGTTAAGGCTGGTGAAAAGATTGGTATTTGTGGTAAGACTGGGTGTGGTAAATCCTCAACAGTTTCAACTTTATTCAGAATTACTGAAATTGAAGAGGGTACTATTAAAATTGGTGGTGTAGATATCAGCAAATTGGGTCTTTACAACCTGAGAAAGAAGATTAGTATCATTCCTCAAGAATCTGTACTGTTTAAAACTGATATTAGAAAAAACTTGGATCCATTTGGTGATTACTCTGACGACCAATTATGGAAAGCCTTGGTTAATTCAGGTGCTATTGAGGAATCAGATTTAGAAGAAGTCAAAAAGCAGAAATTCCCTGAAGAACAAGAAACCGCTCATAAGTTCCATTTGGATAGACAAGTTGAAGAAGATGGTAAAAACTTTTCTTTGGGTGAAAGACAACTATTAGGGTTATCTAGAGCTGTTGTAAGAAACTCAAAAGTCTTGGTATTGGATGAAGCCACATCATCAGTTGACTACGAAACCGATGCTAAGATCCAAAGAAAGATCAAAGAAAACTTTGGAAAAGATACTACCATTTTGACCATAGCCCACAGATTGAAAACAATCATTGATTACGACAGAGTATTGGTATTGGATGCAGGTGAGATCAAAGAGTTTGATGCTCCTTACAAATTGTTTTCCAATCCTGAAAGTGTGTTTAGAGGCTTATGTGATAAAGCCAAAATTAATAGAGAAGACTTTGAAATTTCTTAAAAGAAAAATTTGCTCGCATTATTTATTATATCTATTTTATTTATTGAAACTTTTTAATGATTAGTTGACATTACTTTTAATTCAAGTCAATACTGTAGCAAGGGGTGTTAATAAGTTTGTCAGATTAGCATATAGTTACTGTCCTTTTTAAGATATGCGTATACGAAGATTTTCATTTTTATTCCCCCGTATATGTTTTGGTTGAATTATATAAAGCAGCCCTGCGTTCTCAATCAGAAACGTACCGAAATGCCAGCGTATTTTTTAATTTTTTTTTTAAAGAAAATAAATACCCCCCCCCCAAGAACTACAACTATTTTTTACAAGACAAACATTAGCAAATATCTAACCAACACAGATATTATTTATAGCCTCACTTTATATTGTTAAGAAAGAAAACTATGTTTTCACCAGAGAAAATCAAATCATGGGTCTCTGAATTATTAAAGACTAAGGCATATTACGAAAAACAAATCTTCAAAGATGAAACACAATTCTATGAGTACATAACTGAAATTAATTTGGATTCAAACAATGATGACGACTATGAATACATACAGAAGAATCGTGATCTAATTTTTAATTCACTTTTTGAACTCAAACTTAAAAAAAGAGATGAATGTTTGATCAATGTGCAAAAGGCACACTCAATAAGAAATATCGTCAGAACTCGGTTGGCTTTTTTCCTCTATTTTTTACTTGTTAATACTTTCATATTCTTTTCAAGTGCTTCAGCAGTTTACAAAATTATTGTTTATAGCTTCGTCGATGTGATTTATGTTACTCTAGTTGATGTGGTTCTGTATCATATTTTTACCAAATACGTAGTACGGAAAATTATGAGGATTCTATATGAGGCATATGATAAAGATTCTCAAGAATATTATCAGTCCCGAGGAGCCGATGTCTTTGGTATGAATTTTTTAAGTGATTATGACGACTCACAAAAGGGCTATAAGATTCAGATCTTCAAAGATAAAGAGTCGGGGATCATTAACTCCATGTGTGTCACTCAACCAATAATTGAATCTGATGATAAAATGACCATCAGAATTGGATTTATGGGAACTTCAACTGACAAGAAACTAAAAATTAATATCATGAATAAAATGATCAGCAAAGTATGCCTTGAGCAAGATAAACTCAAACAAGACCATCCTGGTTTGAAAGTAAATGTTGAGATAGTTTCACGCTTGCTAGATACGGGAATGTTGACTTTCTTGGGACGTTGCAAGGACTTTAAGTTTGAAAAGTACTTGGAAAATGAGTATAAAATATTTAAAGGAGTTAATAAATGTTTGTACAAGAGAGAATAAGCTAAGTTCATGTTATCTGCTGATCTGAGCAACAGCACATCTTTTTTTATTATTACTTTATAGCTTTTATTTAATTGTTATATACTTTAAAAATGGTTACTTTAGGTGAATTGTATAGATTGATAACCATAATTGAAGTATACAAATAGGTGTACCTGACGTTATGACATTATTTTGAAACAGTGGATTTCGGATTTAAGTATCAACATATTAAAATGCACAGAAATGAACAGGAACTTCATTCACTGAAAAATTTAAAATTAGCGAAAAAAGGCTCTTTTAGTTGAGAGTTCATATCATTTATGTGAAAGATAAACTTTGTTCAACCTTTGTATTATCCAGGTTCTTACCACCTTTACCATATATCTTACTGAAAAAGTATATTCTTATCAATTTTGACATTATAAAATGTCTATTCCCTCTGCTATAGGAAAGCTTCCTGAATTACCAAACCATCTACCGACTAAGCACACTTATAGCAGCATTTTGAAGGATAATGAAACTGTTCTGAGACTTCTGTCATTTAATGTTAATTCCATTGCTACAGTTATGCAGTACTATCCAATGACAAGACTATCTTCAGAAATGAGGAATCTAAACACATTTTATAATTGGCTTGAAGCAGATATTGTTTGCTTGCAAGAACTGAAAATTACAAATCCTATGATGCCTGGAATGTCGTCGATTATGAATAACGGTAGCAAAACTTTACAACAGCACTGTATTCTCTCTGATTACACGTGCTTTGCAAGCTTGCCTAAGTCCAAAAAAAGCTATTCAGGAGTTGGAATGTATATGAGAAAAACATTTCCTTTAAAGGTCACGAAAGTTGAGGAAGGTATTACAGGATTGTTACCTGTTACCAATATATCACTGAGTGATTATGAGACAATTGATGGGAAAAACTATATTGATGTGCGATACAAAAACAACAAAGGAGCCTTTGTTAATTGTTATAGAAGCATCAAAGATATAACAATAGGAGGATACGAGAATATCGATGCTTTGTACAACAACGATATAGAAAGAGCCTTAGAACTTGATTCTCAAGGAAGATGTGTTGTCATTGAGCTGGAGAAAGGTTTGGTTATATTTGGATGTTACATACCTGCAAATTCACAATTTACAGAGGAGGGCCTTCTTTACAAAATGCAGTATTTGAAGGTTCTTTTTAAGAGAATTGAGAATCTTATGAGCCAAGGCAAATCTGTGGTCTTAATGGGTGATTTAAATATTTGCAAAGATATTCATGACAGTGAAGAAGCCTTGCAGCTAGCAAAAAGATTTTATAGCGAAGCTAAGGGCGAAGAAATAAGTAAAGAGTTAAACCAGGAGTTCATTAAAGAAAAACCAGAAAGATTTTTTTTCAATCAACAACTAGCTAATTCAAACTTTAAAATTTCAAATAATTTTAAGGGAACTATGATAGATTGTGCTAGACAGCTGCATCCTAAAAGAAGAAAAATGTATACTTGCTGGAATACCATGAAAAATGCGAGGGCAGTGAATGCTGGATCGAGAATAGATTATGCACTACTGTCCAATAACCATGCAGCCAACAGCATCAAAATTTTGAATGCTGATATTCTGCCTGAGATTCATGGGAGTGATCATTGCCCAATATACTTGGACCTGTCCTTGATACGTGAAGTGGATGATAAGGCTCAGATATCGACACAAGTAGGTAGGTTCGAAGCAAAGTCCTTCTACAAGCTCATCAACAACGACATAATGAAAATGTTTGGAACAAAAAGAGCCAGAACAGCAGAAAGTAAAGAAAATGTGATTTTTCCAGCAAGTAAGATCCAACACTCTCAAAAGCACAGGATCAGCCAAACATTGAATGCAAAAGTCGACGGGTTTTTCAAAAAAAAAAGCTCGTCTAGTGCTTTATCAAAAGGTAGTTCTCCAACAGATGAAAAATCTACAGAGTGGAATAATGCTGAGAGTTTGTCATCTGATGATGAATTTTTACCTAGTATTGAGGTTGAAAAGGTCAAAGAATCAGTATTGGAAAGGCGAGACATTATTCAACAAAAATTAGATGCAATTAAATCGGATGTTAAATTGCAGAAAGATCTAAAGAAACACCGCCCTAGTGATTCGGCCCCTTTGTTTGTTGATGCAAAGGACACACCAGATGCTGGACTAACTGTAGAGGACAGGGCCAAGAGAGATAAACTGCGGTCACTATTGGATTCAAATAAGTCTAAGTACGAAAAGATACCTTTATGTAGACACAAAGAAAAGGCTGTGGTAAAAGTATCACAAACTAAAGGGAAAAACTTTGGGAAAAAGTTCTTTTGTTGTAATAGACCATTGATTGTTAGTGACAGTAAAAAGAGAGTTAATAATGGTTCTGAAACTGGTGAATTCAGCTGTGGGTTTTTCAAGTGGATCCCATAGTTACAGATTCTATAAAAGTTTATATATTCTTTATTGTTCCAACTGCTCCAAAAGTTTCCTTTTCCAGAGTGTTTCCTCTTCGTTTATCTCCAATTTCTCAAACTCATCTGTCTTTTGTAAAACTGAACACATTAGGGGCTTATCTTTAACCAAACTATAGTTGATATAAGAGTTAACGGCATTCTCAAAGACCTTATCATCAATTTTAGAAACTAAAACATATGCTATATTTGTGTAGTCATCTGATATGAGGATTTTCTTGGAATTAAGGAGTTTCTGCTCCACACCTTGGCCAAATAAGCCATGTGTTTTCCCCAGTGCCTGTATTATGAATTGCTTCCAGGTTATATCATCAATAACCAAATCTTGATCTTCTTTAGACATTGTTGAAATTTTCAGCTTAAAAATATACCAGTCATCGGATTTCATTATTAGGGATGAATAAATTCTTTATTTTAGTTGTGAAACTTTTCAGATCGAATGATATCTTTATATTATTGATTTGCGGTGTTAATCACACGCCCATGATTATATTACTAATGAACCTCACTGAAGTCATTTTAGAAGCCTCTTTTATAAGATATGAATACAAATTGAGGAAAAAAAAAGAAATTAAGGAACAAAAATCGGAAATAAAAATTCAAAAAACAAACTTATGGAATACCATCTATAATTATATATTTAGGCATTTGATTGTTCATCTAAATGTTCGTTATGGGTATTATCTGTGTAAGGTGTAAAAGAATCCACCTCGTCAACATCAAAATTCATATCTTCGTCGTTTAAAGCTGACAGGTCATTGGCATCTGCATCATTTCCAAATAACAAATCATCATCCATAGAGTCGTCTTCAAATGTGTTATAATTGTTCTCTGTAGGAACAGAGAAGTACTCTGGGTTTCTGAAACCTTGTCTTCTGATTCCAAACACGTTTGCTGCTTTTTTGAATATGTTTGATGCTGGCTTTCTAATCTTACTGTATATATTAGAAAGACCAAAGAACCCAATAACACCAACAGAAACAATTCTGTTGATAATAACATCAGCAAGGTTTTCTTCGATGATACCATCATCTTCATGGTCATCGCTCAATCTGATTTCACCAAATCTGGAAAATCCACCATTTCTTTTAATTCCACGATCATAAACAACCCACAATGTAACTATCATCAAAACTAGGGACAACACTACGAAAATACCAGATTTCATAGAAGAAACAGAATGTAGCTTTTTAAACTCAGTTTCCTTGCCAGGACATGCCTGTGGTAGTGAGGGTGGCTTATCCAATGTTTTTCCTCCCTCACATGTAGATAAGGAAATTTTTCTGTAACCAGTTGGATGAAACACTTCAACAAGATCTGGATTCTTAGCGCATATTTCCCATGGGTCCAATGGAGATAGCCCCTCAACTAGCTTACAAACACCACTGTCAGAAAGTTCGTAGTTGTAATCACACTCGTAATCGTCTCTGGTACATGCACAATTCTTGGTGATTTTGTATTTGTTTTCCAATGGCGCCATGCCAACAAAACAATCAGTGTTTTTCTTATAAATGTAATCCATTTCATGGCCAAATATACACTTGGAGTCTGGGTGTTGCACGGCCTTGTATGCAAAGTCACCTGCATTATCAGCGGAGCATTGTCTTTGGTACAATGGCATGAAGTCTATAGCAATTGTAAAGTCTGAACATATCAAAACAAAGTTCAAAGAGGAGTCTGTTGGGTTTGTTATCAAATCATGTATCAAGATAGGTTCATCTGAGATTTTTAAAGTTTTCCAATTTTTACCTTGATCTCTGGAGTACAGGATACTATCGGTCTTATCATAACTTGCCAATACCAGTAAATTTCCTCTGTCTCCAAACTCGTATTGGAATGGCTTATCACTAATTTCTTCCCAGCTGATACCTCCATCAGTGGATAGATAGGTTGCACATTCTTCATATGGCAATAAGCCCTCCCCAACATTACCTATACCTATCAAAAGACCAACACCTGCACCGGAAGTCATGGTATCTCTAATATCATGTCTCTCAGTGAATCCATGTAGGTTTAAAGAGCACTTCTCCAAGCCCTGTCCACTGCAGCTATACTTTTCACCTTTAAATGACTTTTTTGGAGGATTCAGGTATCTGAAAATACCACCATCATTGTAAGATATTTTTGTTTTCAATTTCTTCGGCTTGGAACCAGGGTTGGTGACCACATTGGTAATGAAAACACCTTCCAAGCCACCAACATACTCAAAGTCAATGAATCCATGTTCATCTCTGTTCACAGAGTTTTCAATAGTCACAAAGCTTGTTCCGTTGTAATTGGACTTTAACAGAGCACCATATTCCATATCAGTACCCATTTCTGTGGTTAAGTGCATGATAATGGAGCCTGCAGTTGATCCAGCAATTGTAAAGCTTCTCTGATTGAAACTATTGAATCTCTTGGGTAACTGTACACCTGCGTATTCCTTACCGTCCATGGTTATAAATGCTCGTAGATTTTCCTTTTCAACAATGGCAAAGACAGTAAAGTTCTTGTAACTTACAAAGCCCAAGCTGTTTGCCTCGTAGATGACCTTATTGTCGTTTTGGAAGTAGTCGGTGGAAGCCACAATGCTGGAGTATTGTTGGTCCTTGTGTTTAACTTCACAAACAATCAAATCATCATCTGCCTCAGGCAAAGTGGATCCTAAAAATTCACAATGAACAGCGTTCTCAAGCAAAGTGGTGAATGTCCTACCTGAATCATTTGATATGTATGCGTTTGCATGGCAGTCTTTGTTAAAGATACTTTCACAGTGGCTACCACCATAATAAATCAGCTTGCTGGAATCTTTTGCATTGACATCAAGAGGGAATGCCAGTTGGATGGAATCAGCTGGAATGGCATCTGTATGTTTCACAAAAGTTTCACCTGCATTTTCAGTGGCAAATACATTGTTATTTGATGTCAATATGTAGGCAATTTTCCCAAAGTACTTGTTGAACAAAACTTCCACAATTTTCTCTCCCTTTTCCAAGCTATTAAATTTTTTGAAGCTTATACCAGCATCAGTGGATACATACAAGCTGCCAACTTCAGTTCGAACAAGAATGGAGTTCTTTTCCCAAGTGTTGAAGTATTGGTACTTCACAACCTTGCCATCAAATTCCAACATGTCATGAACAGTGATCTTGTCGTCACCTTTGGAAAGTCCTAGCTGGTCACAATCAACTCTTTTCTTTTCTATATTGAACTTGTTACTGTTCTTACAAACATTGTTGAACTTCAATCTCTTCACTGGTAAGTCCAAGGAGGATGACTTATCCTTTAGGCAGATTCCAGACTCTGTTACCAGGGCCTTGTCCAAATTACAGTTTCCATTTGAATCCTTGACAAATGCAGATTCACATTCGAAATCAGTCTCGGTACACTCGCAGATATCAATGGTAGCCTCAAGGTCCTTGAACTCTGTTCTTAGTAAGCATTTACTGTTTGGCTTTCTCTTTGTGTATGAGTAGCTCTTACCGTCTATGCACTTGTCTGCATTTAACTTAATGATCTCCAAATCATCATTTTTACAATTCTTCTTGTCAAAGGCGTCTGAAAAGTCAATGATGTAATGGAAGTCAGTGTTCATTCTGGAGCCATCAACTTTATAGCCAGAGGCAATGAATTGGAATCCAGAGCCATCAGAAACCAATGGTTTGATATCGCTCCAGAACAGCATGCCATCCTCGGCATTTTCTTCCTTTAGTTCATACTCCTCCCAAGTCTGTCCTTGATCCAGGGAGTAGTAGAACTCCTGAATGAAGTCACCATCAGAGTTTGGATCGCCATGGACACCGACAATGATGTTGCCATAGTCTCCGTAGGCAAAGTAGACTTCATGGTTAAAAGCCTTTTCCCAAGTCTTCCCAAAGTCTCTGGTGATAAAGGTCATGGTTTTCTTGTCAACAACACCAGAGTCCATGACCGCGTCATCGCTGATGATACCCTTGATGGATGCAATCCCTGGGGTCATCAATCTTTCACCAACATCTATGCCATACAGAGATACAAACTCGGACAAGCCCAGGGCCATTCTAAACTTACAGTTGGTGGACACTTCAGGATTACACATGAAGTCCTTGTCGTTTTTGACGTTGAACGTTTCCCAAGAGTTCCCATCATCAAATGAAATAAGTGCAGGATCAATAACCAAGTCCACGGACCCGTCTTTGGAGTCTTGTCTGAGGAAATCCATCTTCTGTCTTGAAAGTGCTAAAACACCCTTGAAGTTGAACAAACGGCTAACATAAGTGAACATATCCCCATAGTCTGTGATTGGTGAGTCTTGAAGTAAGTCATCCAGTGCACTGAATCTCAAACCTGAAGAGTCACTTATGTACACTTTTTGCCTGATGTTGAAGAGATCCATTTCATCTTCTGCTTCCTTTTTGAATATGCTTTTCGTCAACACTACAACATCATCCTGTGGCTGGGCAAAAAAGTAGTGGTCTTCATCCTTGTTGTTTGTATCGGTAGGAACATTTGCCTTCTTAAACGTTTTGCCTTGGTCATTGGAGATATACAGCTCTTGTTCACCGTTTGGGTTGAACTTATCCTTAGACACATACACCAGGATGTACGGATGAAAGATGCTCAACCAGGTCACATACAAGTCCTTCGTTTCATCAATGACCTCAAAACTTTGGCCCAGGTTTGAGGATCTTATCAGTTGAGACATTGTTTCTTGGATCCCTGAAACTGACTCGGAATCCTCAACAAGCTCATATGACCTTTGAAGGCAGTACAGTTCAGATGTGCTTGTTTTGTCACCAGTTTCCTTGTCCAAAAACTCACATTCTGTGGGAAAAAACCCATCACTTGGGGAATCCATGAAGGTAAAAGATTTACCCTTGTCTTTACTTACAAAGCTAATTTGAAATGACATCCCGACACGATTATCAATTTCAGAGGATTTTCCGGTCAATGTGATATAATAATTAACAAGAATGTTGTTGAAATCGGAGTTTGTGTAGATGGTGTCCAAGAAGTAGTCTTCCAGTTCAAAGGAGTCAGCATTGATCTTAGGATTTTTTTTGAGTATTTTTTTGACAACGTCGTCAATGTATCCCTTCATTGAAATCAAATCAAATGATGCACCTTTGTCTTCAGAAACCAAAAATCCGTTATGTAAGCCGTTTTGCAGGATGAATGTTCTTTTATCGCTGTGGAAGTGATCTTTCGCTATTCTTAATGGAATGAAGTAGTTCTCGTCCTTCAAAACATCATTCCATTTCTCCATTTCCATATTTGAAAAGTCCTTCATAGACTTGACTTGCTTAGGTAGATTACTGCTATCCCAGCTTTCGCCAGCATTGCTACTGTACTTCAGTTCGTAGTTCTTACCCAAAGATAAAAGCTGGTGAGAATCATCAAATCTTATGATTCTGTTTGTGAATCCACCTTTCATTTTATGTTTCTTTGGTCCCTTATGGTGATCAACAGAAGGATCTATCAAAGTGTCTATTCTTCTAACCTTAGGTATGAAACCGTTATCATCTTTGGCGTTGATGATTGACAATAAAAGCCCAACACTCAGGTAAAGTAACCATAAAAGCCTTGTCATTTTATCTATTGATTTGTTTGTTATGGTATACTTTTCTAAACGTAGTGAAATATTTTATTAACGTGGTTTAATAGCTTATACTTGTATTTTATGTTATTTTTTTTTTTTTTTTAGTACGTATCCCAGTAAAAGAAGAGAAAATAATACAGCAATATCTATATGTGTTTGATTTTGTTATAGCTGATAGATTTATTGTATTACAATATTGCTTTTTTTTTGGTGTTTGTTCAAGTATTTTGTATTTGACTTAACTTAAGAATGCTTGTCTTGAAGGATGTCAAAGGGGGGAGGGAGGTTATGTATATTATTTTTTGATGGATTGCGCCAAGAATGATCGGGGAGGGATAAAAAAAAACCAAAAAAAAACCCCCCCCCCGTCTTGGAATCGGTTAATCGCGGAGTTAAAGAATACTACAAACAGTACAGTTTGCTACCATGTAAAGAAAAGATTATCTTTTTTTTATTTTTTAAATAGGTCACGTGCAGTAACCTGCAAATGAGGTTTTGATAATTGTCTGAAAAAGGAAATAGTTAAACCTAGAAAAAAAAAAAAAAAAAAAATGTTTATATAACTGAAAAATGATTAATAATATGAAACAGTTATTTTATTTTTTTCATTTTCTTCTTCTTTTCAAATTTTCTTCGTTACTTTGAGATCATTATAAATAGTGATGTATATAAGATTGTATGAATATTATAGATTTGATTTGAGTATCGATCTTTTTTTTTTTTAATGGGAAAATAAATCGAACAGCCACAAGGAAAAATTTAATCAATTAACGTGCTTGAAAACTACATATATCTGTCCTCATACTTTTCAATTTTAAATTTTTTTTTTTTTTTTTTTGTTATATTCAAATAAAGAATGGCTAAAGTATTATTCAACATTACAACTGATTTTCAAATTGAAAGTCTTTTGGGACAAGGTGCATACGGAATAGTATGTTCAGCATTGCACAAACCCACTGGCGAAACAGTTGCTATTAAAAAAATTGAACCATTTCAAAAACCATTATTTGCCATAAGAACATTGCGAGAAATCAAAGTGCTCAAGCATTTTCAGAGATGTGGGGTCAATGGACAGGGCCATGAAAACATTGTTCATCTGTATGATATACAAAAGCCAAGAAGCTTTGCTGAGTTTGATGACATATACATCATTCAAGAATACGTGCAAACAGACCTACACAAGGTCATCAATTCACAAGTGTTGAGTGATGATCATCTGCAGTACTTCATTTACCAGATACTGAGAGGACTCAAGTTCATCCATGGATCAGGGTTGATCCATAGAGATCTGAAGCCATCCAACTTACTGATCAACAGCTCATGTGATTTGAAGATCTGTGACTTTGGGCTGGCCAGATTGGATCCGGAGTTGGTTCAAAACAAGAATGATGAGGAGCAACTCGATAAGCTGTTGATGACAGAGTACGTTGCGACCAGATGGTATAGAGCCCCTGAGGTCATGCTAACAGCATCAGATTACTCCAAGGGCATTGATGTGTGGTCAGTTGGCTGTATCCTGGCTGAGTTGTTGATAAAGAGACCCATTTTTCCTGGGAAGGACTACAAGGATCAGCTCATAAAAATATTTGCCGTGCTAGGAACCCCATCAATGGATGCTTTGAACAAGCTACCCAACAAAAGAGCCAAGATGTATGTACTGAATGAGCTGCCTCACTTCAAAAAGAGGGACTTGATGAGGTTCTTCCAAGAAAGAACAGCACCACAGCTTCCAGTAAACCCATTGGCAGTTGACCTGATTGATAAAATGCTACAGTTTGATCCAGATGATAGAATCTCAGTGGACGATGCCTTAAAGCATCCGTATCTGGCCAGTTATCATGATCCAGACGACGAACCAAATGGGCAATTGTTGACTGAGGATTTTTTCAAATTTGACAAGTATAAGGATCGTTTGAACTTGAAAGATTTGAAAACATTGCTATGGAATGTGATATTTGAAGACATGTGAATGTTTTTTTTCAATTTATATGTTTGTAGCTTGTTGACTTTTTTTTTTCTCTCTCTCTTTTTTTTTTTTCTTTCATTGTTGGATAATTCTCATTATTTTATTCATCTATCAGATTGTGTTAATCTACTATAATAGAAGTGTTTAAAATTATATATAAATTTCTTTTTTGCTTTAAAAATAAAATAATGATTGTAAGATATTTTTTAATTTCATTTTCGAGTGGCTGAATTTGTTTTTTTTTTTTATTTTTTTTTAGGATTGAGTTTTTTTCCCTCTTCAGAAAAATAAAATATATGAAAAAATAACTGAATAAGTTTTGGATTGAGTGAAAGATTAATAGAATACAAGTCATGCTTTTTGGGTAGATATCAAAATTTGATGTGCTATGCCTATGGAACACACAACAAGTGTTTACTTAGGAGATGTAATTAGTATAGGCACAGCATGGGCTTGTTCATGTAAAATTTTAGTGCATTGTTTTCATTGAAGTAGATCAGTGCATAAGTTCAATAGTCAATTCATAAGACTATAAAGAGCATTGAATGATAGGATTCCAAGAGCTGTACTTTTTGTACTTTCTAAAAATCACTTTTCATATTCCATTGGAACATTCCTTCTTTGGTGTTTTTCTCACTAATATTCGGAATAAGGCTGGGTGGTGAAATTCCCCAGAAGGGCATGACTTTCGATTAAATGAGTGATTTTATTTTAACTTTCCATTTTGTTAAACCGAAAAAAAAATATATGCTAATTAGCCTATCAATGACTATTGGCCCCGCGTAAGTGAATGTACGAACAGGGGAAAGGGGGAAAAAAAAGTCTAAATACTCGCTAGTGACAACAAAGTAAAATAAAAATAGCCGTGAATCTAAAAAAAAACAAAAGAAAAAAGATACACACTCATACAGGTCTTTGTGCTGGTGTATATAAAACACACACCTTCCTACAATATGATTGAACATTCATAAACACTTTGTTATGATTTGCACACTGTCTTTATATATCTCACCTCATTCACAACCAAACTAAAGTGTAATACAATAACATAAGAAAATAACCATTAAAGTACAAACATTCATACATGTCTGCTGTATTCAAAAGCCGTGTACGTAACAAACTGTTCTTAAGCAAATTTGTAGAGAACCCTACAGATGTGGTGAGAGCACATTTCAGAGATAAACAACACATAGGGTTTTCCGGATTCACAGGTATTGGTGGTCCAAAAGTCATTCCCAATGCCTTGTGTGAATACACGAGATACCACCACTTGAACATGCCTGGAGAAACCGAAAGGCAAATGAGATTCAACCTCTATGTGGGTGCCTCCTGCGGTGTGGAGGAGGACAAAATGGCCTTGGAAAACATGATTGCCAAGAGAACTCCCCACCAAGTTGGTAAGCAAATCAGAAAGAGAATCAACAGTGGAGATACCTTGTTTTTTGACAAGAACTTGTCTTTGTTTCCTCAGGAACTATTATCCGGATTTTACAACAAGGATCTAAACCTACCGGATCCAACAAAATCCGATGCCCTGCCATCCAATGTCTTGGACATTGCTGTTATTGAAGCCACTGCCATTGATGAGGATGGTGGTATAATTCTAGGACCTTCTGTGGGGGCCACTCCAGAGTTTTTGGCCGGTGCCTCAAAGATTATTATTGAAATCAACACAACCATTAGAGAAATGAAGGGTTTACATGATTTGGTTTTACAAAAGAATCCTCCATATAGACAGCCATTGATGCACACCAAGGTTGATCAAAGATTGGGTTCTGAAAAGCTTTACATCGATGCATCTAAAGTAGTTGCTGTTTTGGAATCCAAAGTTGAGGATCACATTCCCGAAAACTCCCCTGCTGATGAAAACTCTGCCAAGATTGCAGCCCACTTGATAAACTTCTTCAAAGATGAAGTCAAGCACAACAGAATGCCAAAGAATCTTTTCCCGCTACAAAGTGGTATTGGTAATGTTGCTAACAGTGTCATTGGTGGATTGGCAAACTCAGGCTTCAAGAACTTACAAGTTTTCACAGAGGTTTTCCAGGACTCCTTTTTGGACTTGTTTGCCAATGGCTCCTTGGATGTTGCATCGTCCACTTCCATCAGATTAACACCCAATGGAATGAAGAGATTGGACAAGAACTGGGACTCGTGGTCCAAAAAGATAATTTTGAGACCACAAACTGTTTCCAACAATCCTGAGCTAATCAGAAGACTTGGAGTCATTGCCATGAACACCCCTGTCGAAGTTGACATCTACGGCCATGCCAACAGCACATGTGTCTTGGGATCCAAGATGTTGAATGGTATTGGTGGCTCAAGAGAGTTCTTGACCTCTGCCAAGTACAGCATAATGCACACCATCTCTGCCAGACCAACACCAACAGATCCTATTGGTATTACTTCCGTTGTGCCATTTGTGTCCCATGTTGATCAAACCGAACATGACTTGGATGTCTTTGTCACTGAGCAAGGGCTGGCTGACTTGAGAGGCTTGGCTCCAAGAGAAAGAGCACTGGAAATCATCAACAAGTGTGCCCATCCAGAGTACAGACCAATACTATTGAAGTACTTCAGCGATAGTGTGAAGAGATCCAATGGAAGAATGCACGAGCCACACGACTTGCATAAGTGCTTTGAAATGTACTTCAACTTGGAGGAAAGAGGTTCTATGAGAGCCTTCAAGCCAAGTGAGAAACTATGAGTGGTGAACATTTATATATTCAATGACTTTTTTCATATAATGACATATTTATAACAAAAATGAGAATGAGGTGTTTGTGTGTGTGGGTTTTTCCCTATGAGCGCATTCGGAGTTACATTCCCAAGAAAAAAAATAAAAAAAGGTAGCGTTATTACCCACACAGCTTATGTTTTCTGGATTATTAGGATTTTTGTTTTCTTTTGAGAGTGTACAATTTCAAACACCTTATAGCATATGTAAGTATACCCCAAGAATAAAATACACACCCCAAATGGTGAAAGAGTACCCTGACATAGCAGTTTTTGATTTGGACTACACCATCTGGCCAACCTACGCAGACACGAACATTTCTGTGCCTGTGAAGTTCGACTGTGAACACAACCACCTCGTTGACTCGTACGGGTACGTTGTGAAGCTGTTTCCGGATGTGATAAGGATCTTTGAGGACCTGCAGAACCACGGTGTGACGATCTTGACTGCATCGAGAACATGGGCGCCTGAGGTGGCCAAGGAGATGATCGCGGAGTTCGGCATCAAGAAGTACATAACGGCATCTGAGTGGGGCGAGAGATCAAAAAAGGGACACATCCAGGATCTTCTCAAAGCTTTGGGCTACAAAAAGTCAGAAATCCCGGACCTGAAGATTGTCCTGTTTGATGATGAGGGAAGAAACAAGGATGTCAGAAGCATGGGGGTTGACTTTGTTTATCTGAATGCATCCAATGGTGTTACGTGGAAAGACTACCAGAACTACCTTGAAGGTAAGGTCAAATGATCTGTGACAATATCTTGTGTGGCAGATGACTTATATATAAAAATCCTTGTAGCTAATATGACAGCATTTGATTAGCTAAAATGCGGTTATTTTGTTTCTTTCTTCTTTTTTTTTTCCTCCAAAATGTGGGGATACGCACACTCATGGAGCTCTGTGATGACCCATTTTCCTTTTTTTTTTACAAATGAGTAAGCTTTAGTAATGACATATAAAGACACTTCCAAAGCATACACTATATATATCTCATATACCACTGTTCCATTTTTTTTTTTCTTCTTCTGAAAATGAAAAAGGTAAAACCCAACATCAAAAGAACAAGTCTCATAAGTTAACTCAGTTTCCGATCTTATATAGCAAGTTCCTGACACATTCTTTTTTCTCTTTTTATCATGGAAAATCCTGAAAATGCTAATTCTTCCGATGAAACTAAACAACCAAGATCATTGAGACCTGATGAGTTCAAAACATTTTTCCATGAAGTAATGTTCCTGGTTATATGTGCTTTGTCCCAGATTCTGAACCAGGGAGCATCGACCCAAACACTAACCTTGTTCAACACTATCTCCGAAGACCTTGGTGCTTCGCCGAACTCCGAGTCCTGGTTGATGGCGTCCTTTTCGTTGGTGTCGGGCTCAGTGATTTTGATCACGGGCCACTTGGGTGACATATACGGCTGGAAAAGAGTGATCATGATTGGATATGCACTGGCCTTTGTTGGATCACTGGTCGTTGGCTTTTCCCACTACTCAAGGTCCGTCAACCAGTTCATTGTTGCCAGGGCTGTGCTCCAGGCCGTTGGTGTTTCGTGTATACTTCCCAATCTTGTTGGAATAGTGGGGAAAACCTACGAGCAGGGATCATTCAGAAAGTTCGTTGTCATTGCCATTCTTGGTGCCGGGGCTCCAACAGGTGCTGCTCTGGGATGCTTTATGCCGGGTGTCATAACCCATTTCAATCCCGAAACCACATGGGCCTGGGCCTTCTACGCATACGCCATCCTATGTGTCATCACAGCAGGTATCTCGCTTGTCTACCTCCCAAACGTCTCCAACGGAAACAACCAAAAGGTGGACTGGTGGGGGATGGTGTTTGGTGTTTATGGGCTGGCTGGGTTCAACTTTGCGTGGAACCAGGCTGGTATTGATGGCTGGCAGAAGGGCTACAACATCGGTATTCTGATCAGCTCTGTTTTTTCATTGTACATTTTCTACAAGGTCGAAAAAAACTTTGAAAATCCCATTTTGGACCCAAAGGTCATCAAGAACTTCAAAATCGTTACATTGATGGTGAATGTCCTATTCGGGTGGGGGTCATTTGGTGTTCATCTATTTTACTTATACCAAGTGTACCTTAATGTAGCTGGCAATGGCCCCTTGGAAGCTGGTTTGAAGTTCTTGCCATTTCTGGTTTGTGGACTGATCGCATGTACATTGGTTCCCTTGTTGATAGGCAGAATCACGGCAGTTGGCCTCACTATGCTTTCCTCTCTGGCCTTTTTTGTGGGTTGCTTGCTGTTTTCGCTAACTCCACCACACATATCCTTTTGGAAGATGCAGTTCATAGGCTTGATCATCCTGTCATTTGGAATGGATTTTTCCTTCCCATCATCTCAAATCATTCTCTCGGATCTACTGCCAAACGGTAATGCAGGTTCCTTGGTCTCAACAATGACAAATTACGGAATGTCACTGTTTTTGGGCATTGCCGTGGTTGTTCAAAGAGAAGTGGGGTTGAGCCATCCCAAAAATTCACTATTGAAAAACATTAGAGCAGGTCAATACTTTGGTGTTGGTGTTGCTGTGGTTGCTTGTATACTGTCCGTGATTCTGTTAATTGAAATGTATACTGATAAATCTAAGGATATTTCGGATGATCCAGACACAGATACACCGTGTTCAGAAACAAAACTAGATATTCAACGCTAAGATGACATGTTATGATCATTGCTATTATAATTAGTCAAGACTTTTATACAAGCAAAAGAACATATCTTTATACCTTTATAATATTTTAATTTATTTATTTATTTATTTTTTCATTAAATTAGTAATAAAATATATACATTAACACTATTTTATTTATATACCTAAGATGCAATTATGTTTAATCTAACTCTTCAACAATTGGTTCTTCTGGACCGTCTTGAGCACCACCTGGGGCAGCACCTGGAGCACCACCTGGAGCGGCACCTGGGGCACCACCGGCAGCATACAACTTTTGCATGATTGGGTTAGAAACAGCTTCTAATTCCTTTTGCTTATCAGAGTATTCTTCTTCGGTGGCAGTGGTGTTGTCATCCAACCAAGAAATAACTTCAGAGCACTTGTCTTCTAAGGTCTTCTTGTCGGCTTCATCAATCTTGTCACCAGATTCGGATAAGGTGTTCTTTAAAGAGTAGGCCATGGATTCTAACTGGTTCTTGCTTTGGATTCTCTTGGCTTCCTTTTCATCTTCTTCTTTGTATTTTTCAGCTTCACTGACCATTCTGTCAATTTCTTCTTGGGATAATCTACCCTTGTCGTTGGTGATGGTGATCTTTTCAGACTTACCAGTACCCTTTTCAACAGCAGAAACGTTCAAGATACCGTTGGCATCAATGTCAAAGGTGACTTCAACTTGAGGAACACCTCTTGGGGCTGGAGGAATACCAGATAAGTCAAACTTACCTAACAAACTGTTGTCCTTGGTCTTGGTTCTTTCACCTTCAAAGACTTGAATCAAAACACCCGGTTGGTTGTCAACAGCGGTAGAGAAGGTTTCGGACTTCTTGGTTGGAATGGTAGAGTTTCTTGGAATCAACTTGGTCATGATACCACCCATGGTTTCAATACCTAAGGATAATGGAGTAACATCTAACAATAACAAGTCAGCAGTCTTGGATGAAGTGTCACCAGATAAGATGGCAGCTTGGACAGCAGCACCGTAGGCAACAGCTTCATCAGGGTTGATGGATCTGTTTGGTTCCTTACCGTTGAAGAAGTCAGAAACTAACTTTTGAACCTTTGGAATTCTGGTAGAACCACCAACTAAAACAATTTCGTGAACTTCACCCTTGGAAACCTTGGCATCGTTCAAGACCTTTTCAACTGGTTCGATGGTGTTTCTGAATAAGTCAGCACATAATTCTTCAAATCTAGCTCTGGTGATGGAGGTGTAGAAGTCAATACCTTCGAATAAGGAGTCAATTTCAATGGAAGTTTGAGCAGAAGAAGACAAGGTTCTCTTAGCTCTCTCACAAGCAGTTCTTAATCTTCTTAAGGATCTTTGGTTGGTAGATAAGTCCTTTTTGTTCTTTCTCTTGAATTCTTGGATGAAATGGTTAACTAATCTGTTATCGAAATCTTCACCACCCAAGTGAGTGTCACCAGCAGTGGCCTTAACTTCAAAGATACCGTCTTCAATAGTTAATAAGGAGACATCGAAAGTACCACCACCCAAATCGAAGATTAAGACGTTGTGTTCACCCTTGCCGTCATCCTTCTTATCTAAACCATAAGCAATGGCTGCAGCAGTAGGTTCGTTAATGATTCTTAAAACGTTCAAACCAGCAATGGCACCAGCATCCTTGGTAGCTTGTCTTTGGGAATCGTTGAAGTAAGCTGGAACAGTGACGACAGCATCCTTAACAGCAGTACCTAAGAAAGATTCAGCAGTTTCCTTCATCTTGGTTAAGATCATGGCAGAGATTTCTTCTGGAGTGAAAACCTTGGTTTCACCCTTGAATTCAACTTGAATCTTTGGCTTGGTGTCTTGTTCAACAACCTTGAATGGGAAGTGCTTCATATCGTTTTGAACATCTTCATCGTTGAACTTTCTACCAATCAATCTCTTGGCATCAAAGACAGTGTTGGCTGGATTCATAGCAGCTTGGTTCTTGGCAGCATCACCAATTAATCTTTCAGAATCAGTGAAGGCAACGTAGGAAGGTGTAGTTCTGTTACCTTGATCGTTGGCAATGATTTCAACTCTATCATTGGCGAAGTGAGCAACACAGGAGTAGGTAGTACCTAAATCAATACCGACAGCTTTAGACATATTTCTTATTTAATATAATTAATGTGAAACTTAAATATATTCTTGATGGTTTCTTTGTATATTTTATTATTAAATTATTGAATAAGGATATGAATTAAACAAATTAGAAAACTTCATTTAACAAATGATACAAAGACTTTCCATTATATAGGATAGAATCTAAAGGATCACTTAGCATCAATTTAACTGAACATAGAAAAAAATTTTTACTGAATTATCATTCATTACGTTTGCAAACAGAGGAATTAGAAATTTGCTAGAACCTTCTTCTCAATAGCCACAGTGTTTATATACATCACCAGAAAGTTCTGGAAATCTAACTCTCAAATGATGAGTAAAAAAAAAATTTTTTTTCACTTTGTTTAAATGATCTTACCTTTAGGTTTTTTGTTTGTTTATTTTTCAAGAAATTAACACTTAAAACTTTAAATCGAACATTCTAGAAAAAAAAAGCAAAAAGTGTGAATAAAAACTTTAAAGAAAAAATAAATACATTTAACATCGGATATAACTGATGCTTATTACTAGGTTAAAAAATCAAGCTTTGTGCACGTGAAAGAGCACATGAAATTTTCACTTACATGACTCTAAATATCATAAAATATATGTTGAATGACTAGTTGATAAAAACATTTCAAATAAAAATAAGGTTGAATAAATTAGATATCATAATATTGATAAAAGTTAAAGGGGAAAAAATGTTTTATCTTTTTCAAGTCACTGAATACATATATGAGATATAACTTTTTTTTTAATTATATATTCACATGGCTTCTTTCAATCTTTTGTAAAGTTCTGAAGTTTCAGTTAAGTAGTAAACCATGTTGCATTTTTTGTAGTAGTCAATCATCATTTCCATGTTGTTTATTACGGTGTCTAGGAAATGGCAATCCTTTCCTAGCAGCATACTCTTGTAATTAACCTCATTGTCTGCATGTACTATGTGTAAGTGCAACTGGTAATATGAGGGTTGATAGTGGAAGTACATTTTCACTTTATCAATGCTCATGTTGCCATACTTTGGGAGAATTTGATTCTCAACAAATTTCTTCACATTCTTCAGCATAGTCAAATGTTCCTTTGTGCAAAAGTCCCTGATGGACGTGAACATATAATTCTTAAACAACAGTAGCAAGTACATGTTTTTCAAGTCACTCTCATCAGTCCACTTCATGTCTGGAAGAACAACAAAATCGGGCTCATCAAATCTTATTGATTCTTGTTCAGTTTTTCCTTCTATGATATTGTAAACCCATTGTATGGATCCCTCTTTGATATTGTGGTCAATGTATGGCCTTACCACATTCCTGTACAATTCCGGAGTTTCTATAACTTGGAAGTTTCTGTTTTTGTAATCATACTTGGATAAGTGCTTATCGCTTGCTGGGTAGATCAGATTGATTTTGTATGGAGATGCATCGTCTTTGGTCTTCAATGACCCCTCACCCCAATGGTAGCAGTCGTTGTCTTTTGTGTTTCTAATACGGGTATACCCCAAAATATCATCAGCAGAAAGAATCTGGTTGTTGATGTGCAATATGGCCCTGTTGTCTTTAGAAAGTTCCTTTTCCCCATCCAAAGGTATATACCCAAAAAAAGTAGATGTTTTACTAACTTCATCTTCTTGGAGAGTTTTTATGTATTTGAATTTTGAAAGCAGTTGTTCCAACTGTGATTGCATCTTATAATCTTGGTCTGTGGTGTAGTTACTTTTTACATATCTTTATCTCCTATTAATTATCTGACAAAACAGACATTTGTCAGCTTGGCAAAACATTAGTATAAAACGGCAGCTTGATATTACATTTAGTTCACAATTGAGTGATAAAAACTTCTTTTTTTTTCGCCCATATGGAGGGGGGGTTTTGATTTATTTTCCTAGCTGGAAGGAAGTAAGAGTTTTATATTTGATTCAGTTTGCTGTTGGAAGACAACACACTGGACTTTCTTTTTCAACTGGACAGCTTTTATGAATGTTTTTATCAGAATCACAACATCTTTGCACATAAATTATCTAGGGTTTTTTATATAAATTTAATGTAAACCCAATTTGAAATACGTGTAAAAAGATAGCAGTATAACTTGCATTCAACTAAGTACATTCGGGAAACTCTATCTTACCGTTGTTTTTAAAAAAAAATACATATCTAATAATCCTTATTGGTGCTAGCTATATTAATGTACAGTGTAGATAATTGAGCAAAAACTCCTCATTTGATCGTTGTTTTTTTTTGACTTCATTTTCTTTAAGTTAATCAAGATTAGAATATTAACGTTATAAGATTGTTTTACCAAGCAAGCGTATCTGATAAAAAGTGATGATTGATGGCAAAATCTTGTTCATACAACAGGCCAGACAACAACGTTATTTTCTTATGCAGCTTTTTTGAAAAGTAGTATCACGTAAATTAACGCTGCTATCATTGCAGTAATAGTATCTCTACTACTTTTTAAGAAGAAAGAAAAAAAAAGAGTCAAAATGAAGTCTTTACTTAAATTACTTTTCTTCGTATATATCCTATCAAGAGTATTAGTTTTGTTTTTGAGGCTTATCTTCAACACGACTCAATAGAGGAATCTTAATCTTAATAAATTGTTTGACAATTACATTTTTAACAAAATTTTCGTAGACGTTCTGGATGCTCTTGAGAGATGCATTTGAAGCAACAAGCTTGTTCAAAGCCATGCTTATTTTCAAGTCCAAGTTCTTGAAGTTGTTGATTAGCAGCTGAGTGTTGTTCTCTTGACTTGCAGCTCCAGACTCTTTGTAATCAATCAATCTCATTTTGATGAATATCAGGTATCCACAGATCTGGATCCATGACTTATTTTGGAAAGTAATAGCTTTGAAAAGTAACTGCACAAGTAAATAAACTTCACAAAGAGAAGATGCATTGACAAGCTTGTCTCTGTGGTTTCTCAAAATGATTTCGAGATTCACCAAAAAAGTCATTGCTGAGGAAGGAATAAAACCGCTGTTTTTGCTGCCCTTTTCATTCTTCTTGTAAACATATGACAGAATATGGAAACTAGAAAAAATCAAAAATGGCGGTATGGATAGCATGTTTGGCTTAGAAGCTGTCATAAGCCACACCAAGGCAATGAAAAAGTACTGGAAGTTGACATCATCAATGATCTTCTTCAAGGACTTTTTTTTGTTGCTCTTCGCTCTTGGGGTCAGTATGTATTTTTGGGTCAACTGAACACCAAAAGATAGCAGAACACCTACAAAAATAAGCTTGAACAGCTTTGTTGATGTGCAAAAGCTTAATGCATATAGTAATGCACTGGATAGTGTTAGACAGTGGCCAAAGAACCACACTTTTTCGTAGGAGATGTCTTTAAGATAGTGTTTGTAATCAAT
>JAJLRX010000282.1:0-35427 GCA_030567275.1 Hanseniaspora lachancei | reverse complement strand
TTGTACATGGAGCCAAGGTTCAAAGTTTGTCCAATGAAAAAGGTGGCGGCACCCAGGGCTTTAAGAACAGGAACCCAAAGAGAGTCCTTGGACAAGTATTCGAAGACTGAAGGTTGTTCCAAAACACAACCTTTCAAGAATGTGTGGTCTCTGATTAGTCCTAAAGAAAAGATTAAGACAGCTAGAGAGTAGCAGGCAGCATACTTGGAACCAAAGATCTTTTTGGAGAACAATCTGGTTCTGTAATCAATTCTTGCAATGATGTTCCATGTGGATGGGTTTATGACAATAAGACTTAAAGCTATTTTAGCAGTAGTGCTTGTGTAATTTGTGTTTGATAGACAAGTGTTAACAATTCCTTGTAAAGACATTATTTGTATATTTAGAAAGTATAATGAGAAATGAATTAAGAAAAACTAATTAATTTTGAAATTGGAATTTTTTTATATTATTCTTGGTTATCATATATGTTATCATATATATATACAGAAGTACAAGATGAAAATGAACAAGACGCAGATCAAATCTATGAAATATTCCTTTGACATAGATGCTCTTATATAATGTCAGAATAAAATATACTTGAGATGAATTGATTGAAAATTAAATAAATAACAAAAATTCATCATAAATAGCAAATAATAATACACCCCATATGAATATTACTGTAAGTAATATCAGCAGCTTGTTTATTTTTTTTTATATATTTGGTGTAGTTTATAGTGTAAACCATCAGCTTTATTACATAATTCATATGGGACCTACCAAAAGGATGAACCTAAATAAAATTAGAAATGTCAAATATTGATTAAACGTATTGGCCCCACATGAAAAAAAAAAAAAAAAAACAGAAATTTAGTGTGTGGATTTAGTAATATGATGCCTTCCCTACGTTTTTTTTTTTTTATTGTGTCAAACAGTTACAAGTGGCTTTAGCATATTACCTAAATTAGTAATACTACATGTGACGTATTACCACACATTTGGACAAGTCACACAACTCTAGCAGTAAGTGTGGTAATATATCACATGATGTATTACACTTGTACACCATTACAATAAGATATGCTCCATGGCCATCTATATTTATAAAATAATACTAATTGATTTTTGAGCAATGATCAAATTCTGTTGACTTCTTCTAAGGTGTATAAAACAGACTTTTGTATTGAATTGTTTACCTTTAAAATTTAATTTTTTGTTTCAAAGACTGCAATAGTTCATGTTAAAAAAAAAAAGGTTGAAATGTTTGTTAAAAAATGTAAACATTGTTTTGAGTGCTTTCACGTGATTGAATATCAACAACAATTTTTATGAATTATTATTTTTTTTTTTGGCTTGATTCACAATTCTCATGTTGGATAACTGATATGTCTCAAAATAGTAATTACCTTAGTAATTAAATTTAATCATCAACTAAATTTATAAATCTTACCTTATTGTTTCTTTTGTATACAGACAAAACAAATAAAGATAAAGTAAAGTAAGACTCAATTGATACTAAACAGTTTGGAGTTATTTTCTATCAGCTTTTTTAGATACTTTTATCAACAAAATTCATCTGTTCAAAGCCTAAATAAAGTTTTGGAATCTTTGTTCCGATTCTATTTTATTTTGTATTTATTATTTGCAATGCTGTCAGTATAAGTTAACATATATAAACAGGTTCTTTTCTCTCACTTCATATCTAATATTAGATAATGATGATGAGCAGACCAAAAAAAAACAATCCCCGAAGAACAAAGACAAAAAAGGCTTCATATTACTATTTCTTTTATACATTCAAATTCTCAAATTAAAGGCATTTTTGAAAAGGGAAAAATAATGTTTCGAGACTCCAATATTTACAAGTTTGTTAGCTTGAAGGAAGACTCCTTACTCATCTCATCAATATTAATATTTACCCTTATCGAAGGTTTAGTACCATCAATTTCCTCCATTCTTATAGGAAGATGTTTCAAAATATTCACCAACATCTACTATAAAGAATACTCCACATACAATGACATGTATCATGATTTGGTTATGAGAGCCATGTCATTAGTCATGTTAGCTGCTGGGTACTTTCCTATCAGTTGGATTTCAATAAGCTTATGGATGCGTTTTGGTGAAATCCAAAACTTCAGAATAAGATCAACAATTTTTGATAACTACATGAAGAAAAATCTAAACTTCTTTGACTCTCATAAGAATCTTACTGCTGAGTTCACCCAAATTAACAGATGCATTGAAGAATTAAGACAATCCTGTTCAGAGGCAAGTGGTATGGCTTTACAATCCATTATTGGTGTTATTGCATTATTCTGTGTTTCCTGCTATTACTCTTGGTCATTAACTCTAATATTTTTATGTTCAGCGCCCCTAGTTGCTATTATTGCTACAATATGCTCTAAGAAATATGAAAAGTTCACAGATTTAGAAAATGATGCCTCATTAAAATGCTCTCACCAAATCTTAAACATAATGGAAAGCATTAGCATGATAAAATTGAATTTAACTGAAAGAACAGAGCTTGAATCCTTCAATAAAAAAATAAATGAATGTAATATGCTGTTTATCAAAGGTTCATTTTGGACCGCTTTAAATCAGGGCGTCTTAAGAATGCTGTCGTTGTGTATGTTTGTCCAAGGGTTCTGGTTTGGTTCATCTCAAGTAAAAAAAGGGAATATCTCAACTGAAAAAGTCATGACCTGCTTTGCAAGTTGTATTTCTTTAAGCTCTACTCTTATGTCAATTATCCGTCAGGTGATAATCATTCAGAAGGGTAAAGTTGCTTTGAAGTACATTGACAAACTTTTTTATTCTGAAAATAATGATAAACTTTCTACAGACATTTTCAATACTGGAAATATTTCTCTACCATTAGATATCAGGTTAACCAAAGATGTTCAACACAACGATGTTAAAAGTTATCACATAAAGCTTGAAAATGTTACAGCTTTTTACTACTCTAGACCTAATGTCAATGTGTTACAGAATGTTAGCATTGATTTTTTGAAGAATGATTTCACATACATAGTTGGTAAGTCTGGATCTGGAAAATCCTCTATTTTCAATTTGTTATTAAAACTTTATGAAAACTCTTACAAAGGAAACATAACTTTAAATGGAGTTGACATAAAAGACATACCAACCAAGTGGCTTCTTTCACAAATCACTTTGGTTGAACAGTCCACTCACATGTTTAATGACACTATCAAAAACAACATATTGCTTGGTTCTGATTCTGAATCTATTTACAATGAAAATAAGCTAAGCCAAGTTTTAAGTATATGCGAGTTAGACTCTGTAGTTGAAACTTTGCCAAATGGTTTAGACACTATAATAGGAAGCGAATTGATATTTGAATCCAACAATAATAATCCTGAATGCAAAAACAATAGCTTTCAAAACAGCTCAAATCTAACAGTAACTCTAAGTGGTGGTCAACAGCAAAGAGTTGCTATTGCTAGAGCTTTGTATAGAAACAGTCCTGTTATAATTTTTGACGAGTCTTTGAGTTCAATTGATGTTAGAACCAAACAGAAGATCTTTACCAATCTAAAGAAATTTAGAGAAAATAGAACAACCATAGTCCTTACTCATGACTTGAGTCCTATTGAAGACCAAAACATGGTTTATCTGTTGAAAAATGGTAAATTGATGGAACATGGCTTAAAAAAACATTTAATGGAAAAACCCGATAGTGACTCCAGTTTATTTAAAAAACTTTATGAGCTGCAAACTTTATATCAAAAGGATTCAGTGTTATCAAATGATACAAAAAATACCAGCTCCACATCAACTCGATCATCAGGGGGGTTTGAAAAAGAAAAACTGGAAGAAAATGATGATCTTTTGCTACCTGAAACTCAAAGACTCTCAATGTATGCTTACAAAAGAATATCAACTTTAATCAACCATGAAATGGATGAAATGGAAAGCAATGAATCTGTAGAATCTGAAATAAAGATTGAAGAAATAAAATCAACTGATAGATTACCTATGACATCAATGACGAAGATTTTTAAAACCATGTACTCTACCATATCAAAGAAGAAAATTCTGTTTTTGGGAATAGCAGCTAGTGTTATTTCAGGTGTTTCAAACCCAGTCTTCTCTTGGGCAGATTCCAAGTTAATTAATGCAAATGTGCTTCAGAGCAAAAACACTTCCTCCAGTGGTACCACAGGCTCAAGCCAGGTTGCCAAATCAGCCACACCGTCAGACGGTTATATGGTTAAGTGGTGTATGATAGTTATTGCCATTGCTGCAATTGATGGTATATCAACTTTTGTCAAGGAATTCTTTTTGCAGTATGTGGCTGAATACTGGATCATGGATTTGAGATCACTTTCGGTTTCCAAGATTCTGAAAAACGACATCAATTGGTTTTCATATGCCATCAACAAGCCTTCAGAAATATCAGCATTGCTGATGAATGATTTGAGAGACATGAGAACCCTAGTGTCTCAATTCTTAACCTTTGTAATCACCATTATCTTTGTTGCTGCTTGTGGATTGATTTGGTCCATTGTTTCAGGATGGAAACTGTCTTTGGTAGGTCTATCACTAATTCCATTATACATCTTAACAACAGTCATCTACTCTTTGCTTTTGCAAAACATGGAAAACAATTATAAGTCATCCATTGCCAATTTAGAAAATAAGCAGTATGAGATTTTGAAGAACTTTAAAACAATAAAAATTTTACAATTGGAATCTTACTTTTACATGAAGTTGGGTTACTGTTACAACGATTTAAAAAATGTTGGGATCAAGAGAACATACGGTACAGGCTTTGGTGTCGCTGTTTTTGCTTCTTTGACTTATATTGTTCAAGCGATAATTATTTTCTATGGGTTGAAACTAGTAATCACTGGGGAATACACCACAAGTAAGCTATTCCAGACGTTTTCATTATTGCTGTTCACGATAATTACATGTGGTATGATGTCCAGTGCTGTTCCCAATTTAGCGAGAGGTCAAAGGGGTGCAACCTATGTGTTTAACTTGATTAATAAATCTTTTTCGGAAAATAAAAATGTTGAAGGATACACCCCAAACAGAGTGGTCAAAAACATCTTACCAATAATCAAAGTTGAGGATTTATCATTTAGTTATCCTGGCTCTTTCAAGCAAATTCTAAATAAACTGAATTTTGAGATCAGAAAAGGCGAAACTGTTGGGTTGGTTGGTCCAAGTGGTTGTGGAAAGTCAACATTTCTACAGTTGCTATCCAAGCTTCAAGACCACAATTGTGGGTCTATAAAAATTGATGGACACGACATACAAGATTGGAACTTAGCTGCTTTAAGAAAATTTATAGTTTTTTTCCAACAAAAGACGCTGATGTTCAAGGATAATTTGAGAAATAATTTAAGCTACGGAAACAATGCAAGTGAGGAAGACATGTATTCATTCATAGAGAAATTTCATTTGAATACACTTTTAGACCAGCTTAATGGACTTGATGGTGGAATGGTTGATGAAACCTTGATTTCCGGTGGCCAATTACAAAGACTAAACATTATCAGACAACTGTTAAGACTAAAAAGTCTTGGAGGCGAATGTCAGCTATGTGTTCTAGATGAGATAACTTCCTCTTTAGATGCTGAAACAACCGCTTTGATTGAGGATTATTTCATCAAGGAAATTGAACAGACCAAGATTATTATCACTCATCATAAATCACTAATGGCAAAGTGTGACAGAATTTTGGTTATCAATCATAAAGGAGAGCTACAAGAGCAAGGTCAATACACCAAACTAAGTGGTGACACGAAAAGTTATTTAAACAAACTTCTGTATGATTTAATTTAAAGATAAGTTCGCGTAATAATATATAGTAATAAATACTCTGCTTGTAAATTTTTTAAAATGTTTAATATGTTTTTGTTTTATGGGTGGAAATAAATATAATCCTAGTATAATATCATACTCATCATAGAACCTGGAAAGAGCCATAAGTTGATTCCAATAACTTATCAGAGTGTGGTCTACTTATCTTGATATTGATATAAGCTAAGAGTGATATACCAGATACCACTGTCAAAGATGTTAGAATGAAGTTGATCGGAATAGGGTTTTTATTAAATACAAAGTGAGTCCAATAATCTAATTTGTTTTGTGCTAAGTTACATAGACCAGCTAATGTCATAAGCAAGCCGTAAACTGTACCAAATGTCTCAAAGCCAAATACCTTTGAGCAATAGTCTGATACAGCGGTGTAGTAGAAAGGTCTGTACATGGTTAGTAATATGATACCGACAGCTGAAGCTGTAAAGCTGTTTTTTACCAAGCCTAAGACACCGACCGTGATTGATGTAAAGAATAAAATGTATAGCCCATACAAGGTGTTGATGTTGTCAAGCAGTAGCCCAATTAGAGGAATAGCAATAACACCACCAAGAGGCAAGGCAATATCGAAGATAGCATTGATTCTCAAGGCTTCCTCGTAACTACCTAACAGATATTCGTGCTGGGATCTAACAGTTGCTACAAAGTAATTGATTCTAAGCATACAGAGAATAGTAAAAATTTGAACTAAAATGAACCATCCGGAGTTGATTTGCTCACCAGCAGAAAAATTGTGCATGACACCAAAGATTCCCTTTGACTTTTTGTAGAGCTGTTGCTCAGTTATGATTTCAATCTTGGATTTTTTTCTGTTGCTCAAGGTCTTTGAGGAAATGACAGACCGGTTGTCCAGCAAAGCTTCGATTTCATCATCAACATCCATGTTTTCAAGATCCTCAGTAGCTCCTGTTCTTGAAGCTACTGAACCTACAGGCAACTCGCCGTTCCCGTCCAAACCCTCGATGGCCAACTTCTGGATATCACCCAAGGTGTCCTCCTTTGATTCACTGCCATTGTTTTTGTAAGAGTAAGCAGGCATGATTAACCATTGACAAATGAATATGAATAAAGGCACAGCGAGATAGTACTTGAAAAAAATATGTAGATCGATGTTTGAAAACCCATTTTCATAAGCCAGTCTGTAGAACAGGAACACGGCTGAGGAGGTGTCAAATGCACCAGAAATCAAGGCCAGAATGGTACCGCTGTATTTGGGGAAGGTGTTTGCTAGCTGGAAACATGATATAAACACAAATGGACCACCAACAGCTAGTGTGACATACCCAACGATGTATGAATCAAAATACTGATATAAAGGCTTGCTGTATGACAGGATGATGGAACCCAATGTTATCAAGCAACAACCAATGTATCCGCAAAACTTAGGTCCAAATGCGTCCAGTAAACTTCCTACAATCAGGGAAGTCAGGTTTGTCATGGTAGCAGCATATGAAAATAACTTGTTAAGCTTTAAATCTTGGTTATCGCAGGCCTTTCCAAAGGGTAAGTCATCTTCAGGTGAGCACAAAGATGAATAGATGCCCTCCTTAATGAGAATAGGCTTAATAGAGGCAAATCCAAAAATGACACCTGAGCCTAAAAGACACCATACAATGGCGCATATAACTTGTGTGATTTTCTGGTTATTTGTGTAATTTTTGGACATTGATATAACAGGCATAATATCGTTGGCCATTTCATTAGATATCTTAGGAAAAAGGTTACAGCTTTATAAAGTATTCAAATCAGATATAAGTTATCTGAGTGTGGCTCTTTAATATACAATTAGTTGGTTGTGTGGACCTATATATCTTTTTTTTTTACATTGATTGCTGATAACGGTAGTAAGAAAGGCGGCTCAAAAAAAAAATAAAAAAAATAAGGAAAATCCTTCTCACCGGAGATCTCCGAATGATGGACAACATTGAAGTCACATGACCACTTGCTTAAACTTGGGGATGTGTTCATACCATAAATCCACCTTTAATCAAGGATAGAGTTATTTCAATTGCCCCTTTCTCTATGCTAATAAGGGCACTTTGACATGGTATATTTTTAATTTCAATCAAGAGGTTACCTGCCTTTTATAGACCTCATTAGTGAATCAGCTACTTATGTAGTGTTCTAGAAGTAATTGCCAACATGTTTGTTATTGCTGGAAGTAAGTCTAGATCGTCATCATATAAGTAGTGAGACCGTATATATAACTATCCTAGCAGTCTTGCTTTCAAAATAAGACGCGTGTCCCAAACGGGAAATATAAATGGTTCTGTACGGCTGGAAAGTATTTCACCTTTATTTTTTTATACCTATTTCCCCCCCCCCCCTGCTATAAATATTTTTTCAGCTATTTTTAAAACAACTCTGAACAAATCTTCAAACTTATAAATATTGTTTTGAATAAAGTTTTATTGAATGGGGGTGCTTAGTTTTTTTACTTGCTGTGTAAGCAAATTGTATAATATATAAATAGATTATATTTTGTTTACTTCTAATGATAGTGCTATAGATAAAAAGAGAAAGCTTATATAAATTGTCAATAACTTTCTTATATCTAACTTTCAAATACTGTTTAATAAGCTTATTTAGCTCAAAGAAAAAAAAATACAAATGAAATACCGAATATTATAAGGATATTAACTGTAAAAAACAATCACATAAAAACCCTAATATGCAAAATCTAATATATGCCTGGATAGCTATTTCCAGCTACTTGACTTATAACTCAAATGCTATGACCATACAAGATGACGATTATGCAACCAGCCAAGACTCCCACTCTCACCAGACTCAGGTGACTGACTACGTTTTAACAACAGTCTTGTTAACTGTTAGCCAAGGTGTTTCTACAACTGAAACAGCCGCATATAGCCCTGCTACTGCTGGTGTAGTCATAAATAATGAAGCTGTTGCTTTATCTGCTGATTCTTCTACGTCTTCAGATGAGTACACAATCTCCACTACATACTTAACACCCACTACAAATTCAAACGCTCATTCATCAAGTATCACCAAAACGCCAACAGCACTTGCCACACCAACCAGTGCATCTGCAGCTTCGAGTGCTGAAAGTATATCCACAACTGCTTCAAGTAGTGCTAGCACATCTACTTCAAGCTCAGCAAATTATGGGTCATTCGAGTCAGCCATGCTTTCTCTGCACAATACCAAGAGATCTCTACACAAAAGCACTGAGCCACTAAGCTGGTCCAATGACTTACAAGATGTTGCACAAAGTTATGCAAATTCATACGACTGTTCAGGTACACTAACACACAGTGGGAAGCCATATGGGGAGAACCTGGCACTGGGTTATCCTCTTTACGATGGAGAAACTGGAGTTATTGCATGGTACAATGAAATAAAAGATTACGACTTTTCCAATCCAGGATTCAGTGAAAGCACTGGTCACTTCACACAAGTTGTATGGAAGGATACGACACAAGTAGGCTGTGGGTACAAAAACTGTAACAATGAGTGGGGTATATACTTGGTTTGTAACTACTTGGCCCAAGGTAACATAATAGGCGAGTTTGCTGAAAACGTTCAAGAGTTAAAAACTTAGTGTATGTAGATTTGTAGGATAGCATTACGCTTGTGTGAGTATAGTATAGGATATATAAGTTCTTTCATAGAAAAGAATGAAAGTAAAGGATTTAGCGCTTGTGGCTGACTGCTTCAGATTTTTTTTTTTTTGGTGGGTTTCGTTTTTCTTTCCCCCATTCCGCTTACGTCCAATTTTTCGATTGTTTCTTGACAAAATAGATAGTATTCTACTGACAACAAAATCATAATAGTAAAAAAATAGCTAAGAACCATTATTATAGAGGATATTCCTTTATCAATATTAGTATTGTGAAATACATTAACCATTTTTTATACAGTACTTTCATTTAGATACAGTTATGCTGAAATTAATGTCACTTTTGATGTTGCTATCGCCAACGTGCTTGGGTCATCAAGAAAATTTCGCTTACGATCAAGATGTTGTCTATCAAACGCAGATACATACATTCACTAAAACTGAATATTTGCCATACACAGCAAGTGCAACATCTGTTGTACAGCCCAAAAATGTTTTCATAAAACAGCACAATCAATACAGATCCAAGCATCGAGCTAGGAAGCTACTATGGTCAGATTCTATTCACGAACATTGCAAGGCATTGATAGAAAATGAGTTTATCTGTGATGGAAACATACACCATTCTCAAGAGGCTCTTCAGGGTGACATTGGGGAAATCGTAACCATTGGATACTCCTCAGTTGAGGAGTTCATGCAGGGTGTATATGCAACTAAGGAAAGCTTCGACTTTGAAAACTACACGGATATTGACAGCGGAAAAAGCAAATACTTCAAGCAGCTTGTTTGGAATGATACATTGCTCTTTGGATGTGCAATGGTTGACTGTGGTGATTACTTTTCTAACTTGATTGTTTGCCAGTATGACAAAAAACCAAATAGTGGAACAGTAAAAGACAATGTTTTCCCCGAGGAAACATCATAGCTGTTCATATTACTTTGAATTTTTACAGTCAGAATGGTTGAAAAATAACGTTTCATTAATAACTTTGCCATTATTATAAAATCAACGTCATGGGTTGATATGCTTTGCCATTATGTAGATGCACGTGCCATGTGAGAATTACCCTTTTCGGAAACTATTTAACCCAACAAGCTTCAAATGGGAAAGTCAACGTCCGTTTATTTCTTTTTTTTTTAAAAAAATTGCTTTTTGTTTTTATTTTTTCCTATATATGTGATATAATATCTTAATTTTTAAAAAATTAAGTATACTGAGATGTTATCAACTTATATCTACTAATGATTTTCATACAGTACTTGGATGATTATTCACAAGGCATATAATAATTTCAGATACATACAAAAAAAAAAACAGACCAAATCATTTATTTATAAACCAGTATATACACTATGTCTGCTTCCAATAACTCTCAAAAAATTGAGGATAGTAAAGTTCACGAAAGTGACAAATCCAATGTCAAGAACTTCAACAAATTTGATCAACATTATTTCAACTCATATTCTCACTACTCCATTCACCAAGAAATGTTACAAGACTCTGTCAGAACAAAGTCTTACCTAGACGCTATTGTCAACAACAAGGATTACTTTAAGGACAAGGTTGTCATGGACATTGGTACTGGTAGTGGTATTTTGTCCATGTTCATTTCCAAATACACAGACTGTAAGCACATCATTGCTATTGATGCCTCTCCTGTTATTTACATGGCTGAAAAACTATACAAGAAAAACAATCTAGATGAATCCAAGATCTCATTTGTTAAGATGAAGGTTGAAGACATTAAGGAGTTACCAAATGGCATTGAAAAGGTTGATATCATTGTTTCTGAATGGATGGGGTACTTCCTGATTTACGAGTCCATGTTGAACTCAGTTTTATACGCTAGAGATAGATGGATGGACAAGACTGGCTCTTTGTTCCCAGATAAGTGCTCCATGCATGTTGCTGCTATCAGCGATGTTGATTACTACTCAGAAAACATTGACTTTTGGGATAACGTTTACGGCTTTGATTTCAGTGACTTTAAGCCATTAGTAACTGTTGAACCGATTGTCGATTACTACAACAGCTCATCTGTTGTTTCTGATACCGGAAATTTAATAGAATTTGACTTGAATACTTGCTCTGTTGACGACTTGACCTTTGAAAGAAATTTTGAAGTCAATATCACTCAAGATAACAGCTCATTCAATGGGTTATTGACTTGGTTCGATATTGTTTTCCCTCAGCACGATGAGAAGAAAAAGCAAGTCAAGTTTTCCACTGGACCATTCACTCAATACACCCATTGGAAACAAGTTGGATTCTACTTTAAAAATGATATTGAATGTAACTACAATGATACTCTAAAGGGTGTTTTGACTTGTAAGCCAAACAAGGAAAACATCAGAGACATGGATATCACCATAGACTACGAGTTTGTTCCTATCAACCAAGAAGAAAATGATTCAGTTAAGGACTTCAACTCATATACTTTACACTAAGTAATTAGCATTTCTTCATATTATATATTTATAGATGTTTATTTTCTTAAATTTTTGCTAGTATTGTTATTTCTGAATTTTCATTTTTTCTTTCTTTTTCTTTAAAGAACAATTCCAAATTTTTCAATCAAAATTCTTTCTTTTTTTTCTTTTTTTAGGGCTAAACAAAATTTCAATAAATATTTTTGATCGTAAGATTAACATCGACCTTTTCAAAAAGAAATTGAATTTTTTAAGGAAAGCCAACAGATAATTATTAGCAACAATAAAAAGAGACTGAAAAGCACAGTTTTACTCAACATGTCTAACACAAATTTTGGAAAACTAGATCAAATAAGAAAGTTTGTTAAGGAATCTAAGATTTTTATTGATGATGATCTTATAACTTTCAGAAAAGTTAATGATGCTGGTGTAGGTATTTTTGCCAAAAAAGACATTCCTGAAGATACAATCATTGTGAAGATTCCCAAAACAGCCATTTTCACAGCCAAGAACTGCACAATCAGTAATTTATTGGACGACAAGGGTATAGATGGGATTATGGGAATTCATTTGGCTGTTTTGTATGAGCTTTTTGTTTTCAAAGGTGAAAGGTCACATTGGTTTGATTATTTAAGCTTTATATTTGAAGATGTTCTGAAACACAATGCTGAAACCAAGGGCCTATACCTGCCTCCGGGATACTGGTCACAAGATGAAAAGGATTACCTAAAGGGAACATTAATGGATGTACAATATCAAGGCTTAAAGACTCATGATGATATTTTGTCAGTTTATATTAAATTTGTGCGCTTCGCTTATGAGTGGAAGAGAGATTGTGACTTGGAAGTTCCTGAAATATTGCAAAGCGAATACATTGCAAATCTTTCTGAAGCCGATGATGTAGACTCAAAGGAAATTGAAAATCATCTGTTGACTGTCAACAACAGTTTCTTGAGATTTATAGAAATAGGGTATGTTATTTCCTCAAGAGTCTTTGAGATAGATAATTATCATCAGTTTGGTCTTGTGTGTATTGTAGACCTGTTTAATCACAACTCTAATGAAGACATACATTTTGAAAGTGAATATGAAGTTTGTGAAATATGTGGTAAAACGCATTGCGCTCATTTATACATGTCGGCCTCAGATAACGAAGATGATGAGGAGAGTTCAAGTAACGAAGAATCCGATGAAAATATAGAAGACAAAGAAGAAAAAGATGCTAATAGTGATGACGAATGTGAAATCAGAGCAATTCATGATATCGAAGAAGGAAAGGAAATTTTCAACACATATGGCCAGTTCCCTAATGCAGCACTGCTTTTGAAATATGGATTTGCCATACCAAACAATCCACATGATAAGGTAGCTCTTTGGAATGAGTTTGATCAAGTTGTCGAGGAAATTGATCACCTAAATGAGTCTGATATAGAAGAAAGATTCTCTTGGTGGAAGGACGAAGGAATATATTTGCTAGAGGAAGAGCTAGATGAATTGGAGGAACAAGAGAATATGGAAGAAGTAGATGATATTGAAGAACACGAGGAGGTCGAAGAGAAAGAGTTAGGAGAGGAATATAATGTTGATAGTGTAAATGAAGAACATGAAGAAGATAGTCAAGAAGAAGAGGAAATTGATAAGGAAACTTATTGGAAAGATCAAATATTCTTGGATGCCTCTGGAGAAGCGTCGCCTTACTTGGAAAGATTGTGTGTCATTTTGTCAATGAATAAAGATCAGTTTTACAAAGAGAAGCTGCAGTTCAATCCTGAAAAGTTAGAAGATGTCAAGGCAACTGATATCAAGCCTGTCCTGTCATCAGCATTGAAACTATTAAAGAAGATTGTATCCAAAAAGAAATTATTCAGAATACCTGAAGAGACAGAAAATTTACCAAACTTCTCAGAAATGAACAAGATCCTACTGATAGAGAACGATATAATCCTCAGAGCTAAGGAGAACTTTGGTTTAGAATGATCATTAATGTATTTATATTTTATTTTAGTAGTACTCATTAGCACTTGTTTGATTGGCACATGAGTTTGTCGTAAAGATTCCAAACCGCCTTTTTTTTTTTTAGGAAACACGTGCTATGTTGTGTATTTTTCCTATATTTTTTTCGTTCAGCACATTAATCAGGATTTTGATCAAGTTATTCCGTTTGATGTATTTTTTCAAAAATATCATATAGAATTGTCACAAATGTAAAGACAGACTAAGTTCCTACCCAACAAAAGGTTATATTTAAGCTGAGCATTTGAAAAAAGTTTTGATTATTCACTTTCCTTGCAATATCATGTCAGTTCCACCAACTAGTTCAGAGGTTCCAAGTGTTTCTTCCATGCCCCCACAGGCTGAACCACCAAAGCAACAAATACAGCCAACTGTTTTACAACCATATGCTGGTAATGACATTACCACAATTGTATTAGATCCTGGTTCGTATAACACGAGAATTGGGTTTGCCGGTACAGACCACCCTACAGACATATCTTCTTCCTTGTATGCCTTTGACAATGAGACTCCAGAAAACCTTTTTTTTGATGATCAAAGAATTCTATTTCCAAAATCAAACCGTGAGGTAAAAAATATCTTAAGAAATGGTTTGATTCAAGACTTTGATATATTTTCTCATAAAGTCAAATTCTTGATGAAAAGCAAATTAGGTATAGATCAAACAACAAAATCCATCAAAGCTACATCCAACGAACCAAGCGAAGATGAAATGGATACAGAAGTGGAAGGCTTCCATAACCTCCCTATGATTTTGACAGAACCAATATGGAATCCAAAGGAAAACAGAGTCAAGTCAATTGAGATGGTTTTAGAATCTTTAAAGTTTGAAGCCGTTTATCTACTGCCTCAACAATCATCAGTTTCATTTGCCATGGGTAAACCTAATTGTTTGGTTGTTGAACTTGGTCATGATTCATGCTCTGTTTCACCTGTATTTGATGGCTTCACTCTATCATCAAAGAGCAGAAGAAGCTATTTGAACGGGAAATTAATAACAGAACTGTTAACAGCTAAAATTAAAGAAAAATCAAAGAAGCTGGAAAAACATAATGGTAAAGTTGATATTCTATGTAACTTTGAAGTGAAATCTAAACACTCTCCACAACCTAAAATTAACAAAATACAAGGCCTAACTGAATCCTTTAGAAACAATTACAATGAGAGATTCTTTATTCAGGAATGTAAAGAAATGCTTCTCCAGTCAAGAAATGATCTAAGTGCTCCTATTGTTGCTAATGGCAACAACAGACCAGCCAGGAGTATAGAGTCTCCTTGGGGCGAAAACCTTATTTTTGCTGAAGAAGAGAGATACGAATTGGTAGACCAATTATTCAATCCCGATAAATCTAATCCAGTAATAAGAAAATGGGATGAAGACCACAAAGAGCTTTATTATCCTTGTCATAATGATTACATGCCTTTGAAAAGAAATACTAACAACAATGCCAATGGAGAAGAGAAGAATGAAAATGAAGCAGAAGTTGAAAATCCAGAGTTAGAAAATAAAGTATCTGATAGTCTAAAGGGATTATTCGATCTAATTCAACACTGTATTGAGAGTGTTGATGTTGATTTCAGACCAGTTTTGACAAACAACATCATAGTAACAGGTGGGTTATCATACATTCCAGGATTAATAACTGCCATTCAGTTAGAATTAACTAAGAGACTGCCTTCTTTCAAAATAAAAATTGTTACACAGGGTAACTCAGCTATGACTAAGGAAAGAATGTATCACACCTGGTTGGGTGGATCCATTTTAGGGTCATTAGGCTCTTTCCAACAACTATACGTTGGAAGAGAAGAGCTTGCGGAAGTTGGTGTTGATAGATTGTTAAAGGCCAGATTTAGATAATATATATATCGATAATCTAAATGACAATAAATTTATTTTTTTCAAAACTTCTATTTATATATTTCTATTTTATTACTCACTAAGTCAAAAGCACACTTATTGACTGTGGCCTGTAGCTTTTTTAGCATCGAGGTATTTCTTATCAAATAGGGCTTCATTTTGATAATTTTCAAATCTGTTTTGCTATTAGCTAAATTAGAGTCTAAGTTAGCTTCTATGAGAATATCAGAAACTTCGTCTATCTTATCCAGAAGCAGCATTTGATTATGTGTGAAAATATGGAATAAATTGTGAGATTGGTCCATGAAATACAACAATGCAGATGAATACTTAATCATATTTCTAGCATTAACCACTTCCTTTACACAATCTGTCAAAAATTCTAACTCAGCCAAGCTCATTCCAAAAGCAACAGATAACTTGTTGAGTTTATTTTCAATGAGTTTGTTAAAAACCCTCATGTCTAAGAGCATGTTATTTTCTGATTCTAAAAAAAACTTGTAATAATTTCTAAATCTATCCAGTGATATGGATTCCTTTCCGTTGTTGTCTTTGCTGTTCTTTATGTCTCTTTTGTGCATACAATCATAAAAGCTACCACCATGCGTCTTCCATTCTTTATGACAGATCCAACAAAATTCAAATTTACAAACACCACACTTAACATGATTACATCCTTCCATTTTCTCTATATCAACATCACAACTAGGGCAAGGCTGTGTATTGCTGAAAACCCAATTTAGAGATTCATTTCCATCATTTAGCTTGTTAATCCAAATTTTCAATAAACTGCAAGTAATTGGTGAGTGAACTTCTCTTTTACAACTCAAGCAAAACTTGTGCCATTCTAAACAACTCACATATTCGGGGAGCAATTTCTCGCTTTTCACGTTATTAGTTAGTATAACATTTTTACAACCAACCTGTGGACAAACGCTAAACTGAGAATTGTTGTTATTGTTCAAAGATTCCAATAGTGAATACTTTATGAGATCGTCAATGTATACTTTCCCCAAAATTTTATATATCGAAAGGTATGATATGTTCTTGTCACAAGAACCGCCTATGCATTTTATATGAAATGATTCTGAAGTAGAAGAAGAAGATAT
Source organism: Hanseniaspora lachancei (assembly GCA_030567275.1). NCBI lineage: Eukaryota > Fungi > Ascomycota > Saccharomycetes > Saccharomycodales > Saccharomycodaceae > Hanseniaspora > Hanseniaspora lachancei. The sequence goes on along the minus strand of JAJLRX010000282.1, from coordinate 18,596 downwards.
ACTTACATACTTTCTAAAGCATTCTATACAGGCATAGTGATCTCGGTCATCACAACTGTCAACCTTAAGTATCCGTTTGTCATCCATATCATCGAGTTCTTGGCAGCATATAGGGCACATGTATTTACTATGTGTTATCCCTGATACCACTTCTAAATGATTTGATATTCCAATTTCCTCTCTTTTAGTTACGTCATTGCAAATTCTTCGGCAAAGGTCTGTGTTCCACCGACTAATTGATAATATATTCAGCAAGTTTATTCTATATTCATTCACATTTGAGTCACTAAACAGAACTCTTGATATGTAGTCACTTGGTTCATCAATCAAAAAATCATTTAAAGTCGATAACTGGTAAATAGTAAACTCTTCATTACTAGGGAAGAGCATATATTCGTTATTAAGATTAGATTTTCTATGTGACATTACCAAATTTTGTGATATCAGAGCATCAAGCTCAATGTGTAAAGGGTGTGTTTTATGGTCAAAGTAATTCGTTCGTTTTTCTTCAGTCAGCGTTAAGGCATTCAAATCATTAGTAACAGAGTCATCATCGCTATCATCAAACATTATCTCAATATCATCTTCTGGTTCGTCATCGCTTGAATAGAAAGAGCTAAGCATTGTTGTTTTGGTTGTGGTTTGTTATGGTCATATTTCCCTTAAAGTTTAATGTCAAAATATTTTCAATGCTTGGTAGCGAGGGTTAAGGAAAAATCTTGACCACGAAAAGAGATGAACTTTTCTTTTTTTTTGTTTTCGCAGTACTTAAAAATTTTCCTGCCTAAAAATCCACATCTCTTAAAGCTGTAAACTTTTTTAAGCAAATAAAATCAAAGACAACTTTCGGTGTCACCCAGCAAAGCAAACACATTGTTGAAGATTCTATAAACAACCACATAACAGTATTTAGTAATTCAATGAGTACTGATAATAAGATTATACTACCTTGTATTGGTAAGAAAAGAGTCATCAATGACAACTTCACTGCTAACAAAAAGTCTAAAAATTTACAAGTTACCACAAAGTACTTTATTAAGAACTCAACTAACTTGAACAATGTTCAGCCAGTTAGAATTTTGAGAGAACACTATTTAAGAGACGATATTCCATGCTCTGTTAAGAAATGTCAATTGTGTCAATATGATTCTGCTTCAACTGACAATAAGCCAATTTTAGAAGATTCTGATACTTTATCTAATCACAATAACCACATTGCTATATTGGATACCAACGTTGTTGTTAACTGTATTGATATGATTGAAAATGAGAAAATTTTCAACAACATTATCATTCCACAAACTGCCTTAGATGAATTGAAGAATTTATCCTTTCCAATCTATAAAAGATTAAAAAGTATAATAGGCTCCACCGAACTCTCTGATGAAAACAAGTATAAAAATATCTCGGTATTTTACAATGAGTTTATGAACAAGACTTATTGTGACAGATTACCTACGGAAAGTATAAATGATAGAAATGACAGATCGATTAGAAAACTTGCCAAGTATTTAGACTATCATTTGAATCATAACATCAAGAAAAACCAATCACTCGATATTCAAATAGTTTTGATTACCAATGATAAGTTGAATCTACAAAAATGTAAGGAAATTGGTGTCAATGCCATGAACATATACAAATACATAGACAATTTGTCAAACTCCGAAGAATTAAAAGATATGATTCCACAATATGATTTAACTGCTGATCATAAAATTAATGATAAGGATGCTGATGTGTCAAATGATTCTTCAGAGGACTTCTATGACGAATATTATCCAAACTCAAGAATATCTGCTGGTTTGAAAAATGGTTCCATCTATCAAGGTAACATTCAAATTTCTGAGCACAATTTTCTTCAAGGTTATGTCAATGTTAATTCTTTTCCTAAGCCTATATTAATTAAGGGCATGAAGAACCTGAACAGAGCATTTAATAGTGATGTTGTTGCAATTGAATTGTTGCCTGAGAGTGAATGGCAGCAAGAATCATCATACCAAGTTGATTCTGAACATTACGATGTTAATTTAAACCCGGATGTCAATGAAGATAATGAAGATGCCAACATTGCTAAAACTAGCGCTGTGATCGTTTCTGACAAGCAAAGACGTCTGTTAGCTCAAGAAGCTATCAAGCAATCAAGAAATAATAAACACTGTGTTCCTACAGGGAAGGTCATTGGTATCATAAGAAGATCTTGGAGACAATACGTCGGTCAAATTGTTGAAGCTAGCGTTGATGAAGAAAACAACTCTGGTACAAACTATCAATCATGCTTTGTATTGCTATATGATTTAAAATTGCCTAAGGTAGTGATTAAAACCAGAAGAGCTGTTGAATTAATGAACAAGAGAATATTAATAGGTGTTGATTCATGGCCTAAGGACAAAAAATACCCACTTGGTCATTTCATAAAGGATCTAGGTGTAGTTGAGTCTAGAGATGCTGAAACTGAGGCTTTATTGTTGGAGCATGATGTTGAGTATAGACCATTTTCTAAAAAAGTTCTTCAATGTTTACCTGAAGAAGGTGACAACTGGAAATGTCCTGTTGACTTGAAGGATCCTCAAGAAATTGCTAAAGATGCTTCTTTGGTCAAGAGAGTCGATTTGAGAGATAAGTTGATCTGCTCTATTGATCCTCCAGGCTGTGTTGATATTGATGATGCGTTGCATTGTAAAATTCTTTCTAATGGCAATTACGAAGTCGGTGTTCACATTGCTGATGTTACCCATTTTGTCAAACCTAACACTCCATTGGATCAAGAAGGTGCATCAAGGGGTACCTCTGTTTACTTAGTTGATAAAAGAATTGATATGTTGCCTATGTTGTTGGGTACAAACCTATGTTCTTTGAAACCTTATGTTGATAGATATGCGTTCTCTGTTATTTGGGAACTGGATTCAAATGCCAATATAGTCAATGTGGAATTCATGAAGTCCTGTATAAAATCCAGAGAGGCATTTGCATATGAAGAAGCTCAATTAAGAATTGATGATAAGAATCAAAACGATGAACTAACAATTGGTATGAGAAACTTATTGAAGCTATCAAAGTTATTAAAGCAAAAGAGATTGGATGCAGGTGCGTTAAACTTGGCTTCTCCAGAGGTTAAGGTTTACATGGATTCTGAAACTGCAGATGCCAATGATGTAGAGATCAAAAAGACCTTTGAAACAAATTCCCTGGTTGAAGAATTCATGTTGTTAGCCAACATATCTGTTGCTAGAAAAATTCAAGAAGCCTTCCCTCAAACTGCTATGTTAAGAAGACACGCATCCCCACCAAAAACCAATTTTGATATTCTTAATGATATGCTGACCAAAGTCAAGGATCCTAACTTCAAGATTATTTTGGATTCCTCGAAGACTTTAGCTGAATCTCTGGATAGAATCGAAGATCCAAATGATCCTTTTTTCAATACTTTAGTTAGAATCCTGTCCACTAGATGTATGATGGCAGCGGAATACTTCCCTAGCGGTGCTCATCCATACGCAGACTATAGACATTATGGGTTGGCAGTTGATATTTACACTCACTTCACTTCTCCTATCAGAAGATATTGTGATGTAGTTGCTCACAGACAGCTAGCTGGTGCAATTGGCTATGAAATGCTAGACTTAAGTCATAGAGACAAGAACAAAATGGAAATTATTTGTAAAAATATTAACAGAAGACACAGAAATGCACAATTTGCCGGAAGAGGCTCTATTGAATATTATGTTGGACAAGTTATGAAAAAGGAAAATGAATCTGAAAATCCAAAAATAGAAACAGGATATGTGATCAAGATGTTCCACAATGGTTTCCAAGTCCTAGTGCCTAAATTTGGTGTTGAGGGATTAATCAGACTAGAAAACATGACCACTGATATGAAAGACGTTGACTTCAATGAAGAACAATACACTTTGACATTTAAGACAGAAGACAAAACTGCAAGATCTGTTAGAGTTTTTGATAAAGTTGACGTCGAAGTTAGAAGTGTTTTAGATCCTATAACAAACAAAAGAACTGCTCAACTATTATTGAAGTAGTGATATATATTGATTATCTTAATGAAGAAGTAACATCCTTTAAGGTTTTTTGTTTTTACTACATTTCTAGGTCTCAGCAAGTTTATCCAGGCTTTTACAGCTTTTTGAATCCTGCCATACCCCTTTCAACAACTCTTTTCTTGTATGCCTTGATACCACCTTCTTCTCTCCAAACATTACCGTTTTCACTACAGATGACTTCAGTACACAATCCATCAATAAACCCGACATCGTGTGATACTACTACTACACCACCAGCAAACTCCTTTAAGCCCTTCTTCAATGCATCAGCAGCTTCATAATCTAAATGATTAGTAGGTTCATCAAGAATGATTAAATGTGGGTTATCCAAAGAAATCTTAGCAAAGGCAACTCTGGATTGCATACCATAAGATAGTTGGGAGATTCTTTGCAAAGCAACAGGACCAGCAATACCAAAGTTACCTAACTTCCCTCTGATTTTGTCAGGTGTTAAATTAGGAAATTCTGAGAGTAAGTAATCTAATGATGAAACATTACTTGGCATGGACTCAATATGATGTTGGGTGAAGTTAGCAACAATGAGTTGAGAGTTTCTGTTAACATGACCACTTACAGGAGTGATTTGTTGTAATAACAATTTCAGCAAAGTTGTCTTACCACAACCATTCAACCCAACAATGGCCATTCTTGAACTTTGTTGAACATCAAGAGAGACATCCTTCAGTAGAGGTTTCTTCTCATCGTAGTAAAATGTTACATTTTGCAACTGTAAAATTGGCGGAGACAATTGTTCACAATCAGGGAACTTGAAAGTATAACCCTTGTCATCTTCTGGTTTTTCCAAAACGGGCATTTTGGCCAATTTCTTGATTCTTGATTGAGCTTCAGAAGATTTGGCAGCATTGTATCTGAATTTATCAATGAATTCTTGTAGATGCTGTCTTTCAACCATTTGCTTTTCGTATTCTTTAATAGCAATTTTCTTTCTTTCTTCTTTAGTTTGATAGAAGGTATCGAAATCTTGTCCTCTATAATAATCTAGTCTTTCGTTGTGTTGATAAATGATATCAGTGGCAACATCATTCAGGAATGCTCTGTCATGTGAAACAATCAAAACAGTACCTTTATAGCTCTTCAAGTACTCACCCAAGAAGAATAAAGCTGGTACATCTAAATGATTGTTTGGCTCATCTAATAACAATAGATCCGGTTGAGTGAAAAGGCCTCTGGCAATAGAGATTCTCTTTCTCCAACCACCTGACAATTCTTTGATAGGTTTATACAAGTCGTCATTGTTTTGGAAACCTAAACCATTTAGCAACATGGAAGCTCTGGATTCAGCCTTATCGGATTCTATATCCACCAACTTTTCAGAAACCTTCAGTAAATGTTCTTCTAAGTCATCTTTTTCATATTCCAACTTGTTGTATTCTAAAGACCCTTCTTCAAATTCCTTCTTCAAAGATTCAATTTCCTCTATTCTAGATTCTAAGCTCTTTTCTTCTTTTAATAGATTTCTTCTCCAAACATCAGAATCCAAAACAGCATCAATGACTCTAGTTTCACCAGGAAGCTTCAATTCTTGTTCAACATTCAAGATGGTGATGTAGTTAGGAACTTGAAGTTCTCTTCTGGCCAAGGCATTCAATAAAGTGGATTTACCAATACCATTTGAACCAACAAGACCATATCTGTGACCATAAGACAAGGACAAAGATGCATCTCTCAAGATGGACTTCCCATCACCAACAAAAATATCAAATGTTGGAATATGAATATCCTTGGATTGTCCTTGAGAAGCACCTGAGAATTGAATAGGATTAACTTTCATGTAGAAAGAATCGTAATCTTGATCTTCTTCGTTTTGTTGGATATCTGATATAAGCTTTGAGGCTTCATACTTAACAAATTGGTTGTTTCTCTTGGCAACTTTCTTGGCAAGCTTCTTTTCTGCCTTTTCAAGCTTTTTAATATCAACAGTAGACGATACCAATCTTTTACCGGAGTTCGATCTCAAAGAGTCCAAAGAGTTTAGTTTCAAGTGATCTAAAGACTTGTTGATCTTGTCTTGTCTCTTGTTGTAGTTGGTAAACATGTTGACATCTAATAGTCTCTTAGATGTGTCTCCAATAACGTTCAGTTTGGCCTTGTTCTTTGTAATGTTTTGGTTCAACGTGTAAGCTAAAGTGTCAATGATTTGTTCAATGTCATCGTTAATGTCAGCTTTATTGTTTGTGCTGCTGTACATCATGTTCTTCAAAAAGTCCATATCCTCATCAACGTTGATGTTTAGAATTAGATTTGAGTCATTGGAGTCATCCAATAGTTTTTTGTAGTAACCAATAATATAATCAATAATAATTGAATCTACCTTAACAGTATTACTTAGGGATTTCATGATGTATGAGTTCACATTAGACTTCTCTAGAACCACATTAGTGTTATTTTCAGACATTTTTGTATATATTTCATATAACAAGAGCTCTGCTAGCCTTTAAATATATAGGTGGTTTTAACTTTATCTTTACTTTGATGGATCTTCACTGAAGCCTTTGATTATTATATTAGTGAAGTGAAGCCAAGATTATAAATTTTGCTTTTATGTCAAGATGAGTGAAACAAAAAAAAGAAGAAAAATTTTATTTTTCGTTTTTAGGTGTGTTGGGCCTGGGGTTTCCGTTTTAGTGGTGTGTTTTCTTTTGGTCGGGTAAATGTAAAGTTGTTAGCTATTTATCTCCGAAACTGTGCCTTTTTTCTTTTTTTTTTTTTTTCTTCTAATTTTTTTGGTAATTTGTATAATTTAAGAAGACATGATTGATGAAGTTTATATACTACCTCTAAAAAAATACCATATACACATGTACACTATATAATCAACTCCAGAAAACAATGAGTGACATTGAAAGTGCTATTACTAAAAACAGTGAACTTTCCTATGACAATGAATCACAATTCTTAACCAACTCTAGCTCCCAAATAGGTCTTATAGATTGCAAAGTCAAACAAGATGATGTTATTGAGATTGAGGATATCATATTGGGAGGTGACTTCTTGTCTCAGTCCAACATACCAGAAGATCTGATGAGATGTTCTCTTTGTAAAAAGACTGATTCTATAAGGCTGATTTTAAAGATATTCAATCCTACACAAAACGACTCTCAATACTGTCTGAACTCTGATGACAGATGGCTTTACATTTTACAATGTGGGTCTTGTTTGAACAAAGATGGAAGCATCAGATGTATCAGACACATACAGTACAACGACAGCTTTGACTTACATGATGTAGAAACTGATATTGCTCAAGATGTTTCAAGTATGAACATCCAATCAAATCCTTTTGACTTATCGAACTCTTCTGCAAGTAATCCATTTGCCTCTGCTAATCCATTTGCTAGCAGCAATCCATTTGAGTCCAAAACAAGTGATATTCAGTCATCACAACAAGAGAAAAATACTGTCAACAATGGAAAGATGCTAGAAAATCAAAAGAAACAAAAACATGATTTGAAAAAAGACTTAAAAGTAAACTTGGACAAGGCATACACTCCATATTTCATATATCTAGAAGATGAAAAATTCAATCCAAATGTCAAAAAGGCAAACGAAATGAAAAGTAGTCAAATAAACTATGATAACATACAGATAGATGATCCATCCATTGACCTGAAGGATATTCAAAAGAAATCAACTGATGTTAAGGAACAAGAGCTTGACCCTATGGTTAATAAACTAACAACTTCGTTGACTGACCCTCAATTTAACAAGTTTATAAACATCATAGAATATAATCCAGATCAAATTCTGAGATTGTCAAAAACCCCTATATTTTTTAAAGCTGATGAGTTTGTGAAAACTTACTATCAAAAGAAGAAAAATAACCCTAATCTTCCTAAGCTGAAAGGAAGCATTTCTAACAGAACATTTGAGCTTCAATTAATGCCGTATGCTATATCAAAGCTAGAGTTTGATTTGGAAATTGACTTAAAAAACCGCGGTATGGAATGGGGTACCATTCTGGTTTTCACTGATGCTGATAACTATGTTCCTTCAGGGAAGAGAGGGGAAAGAGGTCACGAAGAGTTTGTCGAGGAATATGTTCATGTCCAATGGGATGATTGATGAAATTATTTACAAGAAAAAATATTAATAATATTATATATAAATTGGTAATCTTTTTAAGCAGGAATGAAATGTCTTTTGATTGGCACTTTTTCAATACCTACTAAAATGTCACCTTCTCTAAAATCAGTGAAGTTTTCAAAGGTACATGCACACTCAACTCCTTTGTTAACCTCTTTCACATCATCAGCATTTCTCTTCAAAGTGGATATTTTACCACTGAAAACCTCTTTTAATCCATTTGGAGAGTTTCTCTTCACAGAAACTAGTGATGACTTCTTGAACAACCCATCAGATACCTTACATCCAGCAACTTCAATCTGTTTGCTTTTGATCGAAAAGGTCAACTCCTTTAATATGTTTACTTTGAATATTTCTTTATCTTCATAAACAGGTTTCAAGTGACCTGTCAAGTCTTCAGTTACCTCTTCTAACAAATGATAGATAACATTATGTTTCTTTAGTTGAACTTCTGGATATGTCTTAGACAAGTTGTCAATTTCAGCATCGTTGTTCAAGTTGAAACAAATAATGGAAGCATTAAATGTTCTGGCTAGCTCGAAATCAGATATGCTTGGCAATCCGACACTTTGAGATATGATTTTGCATTCGACCTCCTTGTTCTTTAGTGGCAATAAGCAATCCTTGATGGCTTCAACGGACCCTAGTACATCACCTTTTATAATATAGTTGCACACTACGGGTCCATCATCAGCTTTTGGAACCTCTACATCTTCCTGGTATGAGCTGTTGTGGTTCTTCTTTTTATCCCTTCTTTCGATTCTGTGTTTTTCTTGACTCATGAAATTTTTTTTGTTCACTTCGCTAATGACTTCAGCTTCGTTTTCTTCTTGAATCAAATTAATTCTTTCCGTAGTATATTTCTTGGCAACCTTTTCTTGTTTAACTTGAATGAACATGTCACCAACAACAGGAACATCTTTCCAACCGAATATTTGCACAACATCTGACGGAGCAGCAGTTTTGACCATGTTGTTTTTGTCATCGTCCATTCTTCTTATCTTACAATATGTGTTACCGCAAATGATTACAGAGCTAGTTTTCAAGGTGCCCCTCTTCACCAAAGCAGTTGCCATTATACCTTTTTTAGCGTCTTTGTTGGACTCAATGATAATACCCTCACTCATTTGGGTTGGACTGTTTTCAGCTTTCAGATCCAAAACCTCCCCTAGTAGCACTAAATTTTCCTCCAAAAGTTCCATGTTTTCACCTGTTCTAGCAGATATCGGAACAATAGGAACATCACCTCCCATTCCCTCCATTGGAATACCTAGATTTGACAGCTGTAGTTTCAAATCATCAATTTTTTTTGATCTCATTCTTTTGTCGGAAAGCTTGTCTATCTTGGACATTGCAACCACAAGTCTACTTGTGACATCTGGATTTTCCGGAGTTTGCAGCTCAACATTATTCTTTATATGATTAATGGCCTCTTTGGTTTGCTCCATTATCAAATCGTCACAGTCTATGACCAAGACAACTATATCGGTGGTTTTTGCGCCTCTTTCTCTCATCTTCAAGAAAGCCGAATGTCCAGGAGTATCCAGAAATGTAAGTGTAGATTTGGTGACAGGTGTGATTACTTTAAAGGCCCCAATATGCTGAGTTATCCCACCATGCTCTCCGCTAACTACATCTGTTCTCCTCAAATAATCTAGTAATGTGGTTTTACCGTGATCAACATGCCCCATGATGGTGATTATAGGAGGTCTAGGTATTAGATTATTAGGCATAATGGGATCGCGGAGCTCATCGTAAATGTTCTCACTTGTTCTGATATTCAAGTCCTCATTTTTTAACTCGTAATTGAACTCCTCTAGAATTAACTCTATATACTCACGAGTCAAAATGTACTTTCCAGATAAGTTGTTTCCAAATTTCAAACTGATCATCTTTCTTTCCAAATACTCATAGTTGACCTTCATCAAGGTAGCTAGATTACTTAAGGTTATAAAAGATGGAATAACAAAGTCCAAAGGTTTTTTTTGAACACGCTTTGAATGGTTCTTTTTGTGTGACGTCTTGTATGCATAAGAGCACCTCGTAGTGCTGAATAGACAATTACTAAAAGTGTTTGTGGAGCCATGTCTGGGTCTATAGGCTTGAATGTTAGCTCTGAGAAATCTATTCCCAATCATTTCTACTAATTTATGTTTATACTTTTATTATTGGTTGCTAAATAAGTGTAATACAATGATGTGTATATTCATAGTTATTTCCTAACTTTAGAAAATTTAAAATTTACCGTTGATATATTTCATATTTCAAAAGATGAGAAAAAAATCACAGAGATGAGAAAGAGAGCAGAATTTTTTAACAAATTTATCAAACCAAGACCCCCGATAATCCCCGACAGATTTCTCAAAATGCACCTACGGGTTCACCCATAATATCCTATTTCAAATCCACAACAAATCTTCACAGATTTCAAAAATTAAGAAAAAAAGCTATATAACCATTCTTAGTTCTAGAAATATTTATTTTTTTAAAGGAAGCTGCGCTTCTCTAACCCATATGCTACAATAAAGATGTTCCTTATTTGACGTTAACACTATTCCACTTTGGTTTTCCAGCGATGCTTGGGTTTCTTAATAATTTACCATTGGTACCTGATTGCAAGGTGGACATAGGTAATGATGGTTCTTTAACAACCAAATCTGAATTAGCTTGCTTTTCCCAGGAACACTCAATTACAGTATCACCAATCAATCTCTCATTTAGGGCCAAATATAAACGCTTGGCTTCTTCCTCATCTCGGCAAACCACATATCCTGAGAAAGTGGATGTTTTTTCATTGAACCACTTGATTTTAATCTTAGTTACTTTTATATTTTTCTGTCTAACAAATTCCATAACAAACATCTCGCTACATATCTCACTCAAATTAGACAAATATACTGTTGATCTATAGCTTTCAAAATCAGAATAATACACTTCTTTTTGGCTCTTGATTAATGACTCGTCTTTGTATTGAGAATTGAATTGTGCTTCAATATTCATTCTGTCATGAGCTTTTCCTATTTTGATGTAAGAACCTTTTACTAATTTACCATCAAATAGTTCAATAGCGGTTGTACAATCAACTCCTTTTTTGAATGTTATAAATGCATATTTAAAATTGGTATTGTATTTTGGACAAATGTGAACCGATTTTATTGGCCCAGCTTCACTAAACAAATTAAGTGTTTCTTCATTTTTAAAGCTCTTAGGTAGACCAATAACAAAGACAGCATTAGGGTGTTGCAATTTACTTTGGTTTCCTACTGAAACTTGTTTTAAGGAAGAAACCACTTCATTGGATTCTGTTAATATCTTTTCTTTTATTACCTTTGAAGGATCCAATTTATTAACTCTGGTGCCAAATTCAGGCAAGTTTCTAACATCCTTATCAAAATGAATTCCACAGCTAATAGTACTTCCAAATAGCTCTTTGTTGTTGTAATCTTGTATAACTTTAGATGCAATTGAATCATTTTCATAATAAACGAATCCAATACATTTTCTTTTATCTAATTTGCAGGACAAAATTTTACCATACTTTTTAAAAATATCGTAGAACTCTCTTGTTGTGATATTTTTACTTTTTAATGGCAAATCAGAAAAGAAAATGTTTGTTCCCATATTTTTTCTAAATGATGTGTTTTTCAAGGACTCCATCATTCTAACTTCTTTGCCTTTAATAAAGGTGTAATTAAATTTGTCGATGGCTTTTTGTGCTTCATGCTTATCTAAGAAATTTAAGTAGCCATGGCCAAGAGGCTCTCCTGTAAACCTTGATCTGCAAACTTTGACACTTTGCAATGATTCAAACTCTTTGAAAATATTTTTTAAGTCATATTCTGTGATACTCTGATCCAAATCTCCTATAAATATTGGTACTATCTTTCTATAGGGAAAGACGTGGTCAGAATTTTTCATAATTGTTACATCTTTATCAGTAGTTGAACCATTTGGACTTGAATTAGACTCATTGTCGTCATACATTCTTGTATTAATTGTTGCTGTGTGGTCTTTGCTACTATTAGAGAATAATATTTTGCTAGTAAATTCTTTTTTTGTAAAAGGAAAAGATGAAGTTGAACTGGAATAAGAAAAGCTTTGAGCATCTTTACTTATAGTGTTGCTACTCAATGTAGAGCTTACAGTTTTTGAGTCAGATTCTACATTGTTGCCTTCACTGTTAATAGTTTGCATATCTGAATCTTGATTTTTTTCATTATTGTTTGACCAGTTGAACATACTCCCCGATAAAGATTTTTCTGAAGATAAATTTGTCTTCAAGCCTAATATCCTCTTGGCATTAGACGTATACTTCTGGTCCAGTGTTGAATCTAAATTTTCTTTAGCAAAAATGTTAGATCTTGAAAATAATGATGGTGAAAATCCCTCATTTACTAACGTTGATCCAGTAGCGCAGCTTGTGTCTTGTACTTTTTCTTCTTTGACTAAATTATTTAATTTAAAGCTATCATTTTTTTTGGTCTTATCAACGTCAGTTTTTATCTTATTTTGTGCAGACAAAACCTGCATTAGCTTGGATGCGTACATTTTATGACTATATAGCTATAGTAATAAAATTAAAAAAAAACAAAAAAGGGAACTTCTATTTTGAATTTAGATGCTTCTTCTAGCTGTGTTATTATTTTTTTTCTTTTATATCTAAGACTAGTAGAAAGCGTTTCTGATAACTCTTTTCTAAATTTTTAATTTTATTGCTTGCTTCAAAAATCTTTAAAAAGGTATCAAGTAGGATAAATTCTTTGAATTGTAATGCAATTAATAAGTTTAGTCTGGTTTATATCGTCTTTTTTTCTAGCATTTAAATAAATTAATTTTTTGAAATAATAATTAATAAGAAATATGTATCTTTAGATATTTCAGGAGTAAGCTTACATGTCTTTATATACTTTATTTTTGTGCAACTTTGCTTCGAACAAGAAATTCGTCAAGAAAGGATTTTGAAGGCTTGTTCTTTTTTTTTTTGTACAGCTTACACAAAAGTATTAAATTACCGTATACGGAAACTTATGCATTGATTAAAATTTGTAATTTATGTAGGGTTGTCAAAAAAGAGTGTCACGTTATGCTAGTAAAATTTGAATTAAGTGCTTGTATATAACAGAATGGCTACTCTTCTACAGATAAATCTCTACCAAATAGTCCTCTGTACAACCAGTCATTGAATAGTCTGAATCTAGATTCTATAGATACACATTGAGAAAAGTAAACCGATCTCCACAAATACATTGCTAGTAATCCCCCAAAGAATGTATAGCCTGAAAAATCAAAAACAGCTGAGTTACCTATGTATGCCAAAGACCCCATATGCTTATATCTAAACGGCTTATAAACCGAGTCATCATTTGTAGTTAAAGACTGGTGACTTAGTAATTCATTCTCAAAGGTCTTGGATAATTTTTGGAGCTTCTTACCCAAATATTCACCCTGTTGCAAAGCCCTTTGAGCAGTTAATGGTAATGATGGAACTTTTGTCTCAATTTCAGTTAGTAAATCAACAATGTTTGAGAAACTTACACGGCTATCCCTTTCGTATTTCTCTATGTATTCATTAATGTTTCTAAACTGAGGTATAGCAGATGGGTATTTTTTGGCTAGATACTTTGTCCAACTAATAAATTCTTCATTAGAAAATGTTAATTTTTCAATTTCAGCATCATCAATGCTTTTCAAGTCCGTAAATTCTGGATGATTTTTCAAAAATCCTTTTTTCTTGGAAAAAAAGGTTTTCAAATCCTGGATTGCATTAGTAGACATATCTAATCTAACGTTGGACGCATCACCAATACAATAAACGTTGTCACAGCCAATTACACGTAACTGAGAATCGGTTTCTAAAGCATATCTATTACTTTGATATTTTGGTCCCAAACCCTCAACTATACTTCTAGATAGATTATTTTGTGCTAGTCCAGTTGACCACAAACATACACCAAATGGTATCTCTTTTTCAATGGTTTCATTGCTCTCACCACTTTGGGTATAAATAATTCTATCTGGTAAAACTTTCTTTACTCTGGAATTTGTTTGAACATCAATGTTATCGTGTAAGAATTTTTTTTCTGTAAATTCACTTATAGTTTGGTCATAGGTATTTAAAATGTGTTTTCTAGATTGAATAATATGAATTGAACAGTCTCTTCTGATAAGCTTTGAGTACAACTGAGAAACTTCCTCATTTATCATATCGGAGACTTCAGCAGCAAACTCACATCCCGTAGCACCACCACCTGCAATAACAAAGCTCAAGAGTCTTTTTCTTTTTTGTTCAGTGGTTGTAGGAAGACTAGCTAACTCAAAGTTGGCTTTAATTTTTTTTCTAATGTCAATTACGTCTTTGGCTGATTTTAATCTGGAACAGTATTCTAAACCTTCAACTCCGTGTGTATTTAAAGAAGCGCCAACAGCAACAATCAACTTATCATAAGGAACATAAAATGCTCTCTTTTGTAATATTCTTAACTTTTCTTCATAGTCATCCTTTTCATTGAACTCAACACCTTCAGATGCACTGGTCCAAAAATGTTTAGATCTAGTACCAACTTCGTTTAAAGAGTACCTTGAAGGGGTTACCTTTACTAAGTTGTCTTGAATTTCAACTTTTTCAGCCCACCCTTCTACAAAATGACCTTTTAATCGCTTTAATAGTTTTCTCAAAGGGACTTTTAAGCTTTTGACATCCAAGGTGAAAGTAGCAGCACTACAAAGTAGTGGTGTAAACAAGAAGTAGTTTGTTGGAGAAATCACAGTTACTTCGTATTCATCAGCTTTTATGGATTTCAAAATACCAGCTGTTGCCCATCCACTACCAAGGATAACCAATCTAGGCTTTCTTTTTGTGTCTAGCAAATCTGGAGTACCTAACTTGTCAAGGTTTGTTTCCATTATGGGCAAATTTTCTGGCCCTCCTCTCTTAGGATTTAGTATTTCATCAGGACTGAAAACATCTTCCCATGTGTTTTCAGGATAAGTGGTTGCATCATATATGAAAAACCCTAAAAGAGATACAGACACAGTCATGCCCACAGCTCCAAATGACATCAACGTAAATTTGAAAAGTTTGTTTAGTGGTACCATTGATTTAAGAAAGGTACCCTTTTCTGTGTTTTTTTTATTTTCCTGGAATGATTGACGGAATGAATTAAAGTTTCTTTTGAATATCAAGTTTTGTGGCCTCGAGTTTCGCAAAAAAGGTTTCCAAAAGTGAAATCGTGAGCTCATATTGCGGTTTAAGATGGTGATTTTTTTTTTTTTTTTTTGATTTGGTTTTGATTGCACGGTAAGTTGAATGTATTATGTACTTAGCATTAATTTGCTGTAATAATTGTCAACAATCAATAAATCAGTTACATTTATACAAGTGACATTTGAAAAGTATATATATATGTAGTTCACCCTTTTTTTTTAACAAATAAATTGTAATCTATAAAAACGTTTACACCTGGTTTATTTTCATAATGGCAAAAAGTTCACGGATAATGCACATCCGCCAAAAGACAACATTACGTAGTGGGATTGTGGGGAACAAGTTTCCGTGTGCTTCTCTTCGCCGATCAAAAAAAAAAAAAAGCCTGGAGTCTCTTCAATGGTAATTCTATTTGAAATCTTGTATTACTCTCATTTTCATGGATTCAATGCGATAGTATTATGCTTGCACTGGTATGGTTACATCATTATCACCAAGCTTACCACCGGAAATAAAACAGTAACAATCAAGATGTTGTTCACAAGCTTTTCCGTACAGATTACAAAAACAATTACGTTGCTGGCATACTTCGAAACTTAATGAAATAAACGTCATAAAAAAATTGAAAAAAATATAAAATATTTCCAAATGGTATGTTCTCTTTTTTTAATTCTTCTCTTGTAATAATCCTGCAATGCCTCTTTAAATCATTGAAAATTATACCTTCTGTTTAAAATCTTGCTTCTTATGTTACAGAGACATTAATGTCTGTTAAAAACTCAACAGCTTCACTGTAAAATGCCTTAACATTTTGAGAGAAAGAAATATATTTGCTCCATAAAAATGGCTGTGCTTTACATTTGAAATATGAGGTCTTTAAATATTTTAACCATGTATATTCACTTATAACTTGGGATGCGACAAGTCATCCTGAAAAACTGCTATTTGTTTTTGTAAATTGCTATGCGTTATTTCTTTTCTGAAAAAGCTTGCTTTCATAGAAATCCACGCACAACTAACTCTAAAATTGTCTTCTAAACAAGCATGTGTAATCTGAAATATATTACCTCAAAATTATGAGCATCTACCTCTATGTAAAATAATCAGCAGCTTTTCTTTTTAGAGTGAAAAAACATTCACATGCAATTGTATATATACTTGTTAGTAAAGTGGCCCATCTTGTATTCTACTTTTTTCTCTAATTTGTTATAATACAATCACCACTATGCTCATTGCATTTTGTCTTTTTTTGTGTGAAATAAAGAATTTAAACAGCTCACTAGAATGTATTCACTATATACAATTATTTCAAGACAGAGATGTTGAGAGCGTTGATAGCGGTTAATCACCAAAGCTAAAGCAAAACTATTTTTAACAAAGCATATTTGATTGATTTTAGTTATATGATTATGTTACGATGGATTTTGCATTTGAACTGCAAAATGTTAAGTTTGACATTAGTAGATTTGATCACTTCTAATTGTCACAAGTTCGATCGTGTTTGTCTGTCACAAAATACTATAGCTCTATAGCTGCGAAAGCTTCATATCCGTACATCATTTGTTCTGCCAAGGCCAGTCTAGTTATACAAGGAAGCGATTGTCTTACATGGTTAAACGATAGACGTTTTAACATGAAAGGTAGATAAAAACATATAAAAAATGTCATTCATGATTAATTGGCTTAACCCATATGATTAGAGAAATGCGTCTTCTTGAAAGTCTTATTTTCTGATCATGCAACCCTGAAAAAATAGCATAAAATAGACAACGCACATGGGCTGTAAATATTTTATAGTTGCTCAAAAACAAGATAGAAAAAAGGCTTCTTTCATAATTTAGTTATATTATAAAAGAATGGTTGCAAGAAGTAGATTATAATGATAAGCAAATTATTAAAAAATAATAATCATAAGAAGAAACATTATTTTATATAGCCAGTTTAGATTTATATTTTGTTTTTAGGTTTAGTTATAGCTTTACAAGACGTAAATAAAAATTAGATTTATAAGCTTTAATAGAAGAACCCTTAATGATAAAGGTACCTCGTTATATTATTTAATTACCAATACAAACTATAACCTTATCTAGAGATACTAGAGAAAACCTCTACTATTTTATGTTTCTTGTTCCCAATTATAATAGTTTTACTCTATCCTGTTAGAACAGTTATAGAGTAAACATTATCTATTGACGCTGTTAAATACACACATATTCGTATCACAAAAGACCTCCACATTTGACGCTACGCATTTAGTACTCGGTTCTTTAATAATCTACTAAGCTTCAATAGTATCATCTCTATATAAGAATATTGGTCACATCATTACCAAGTACATATACAATATAAAAGAGGTTTAATCATTTAAATTACTCAAACAATTCTTAGTAACACGTCTTACCTCAACTGTAATATTTCACAAAAAAATTTTATGTTGAGACAGAACGTGTTTTCTGCTGTCAGATTTTGGGAACCTGTTCGTGATGTTAGGTGGATTTCAAGTTATGTAGGAATGTATATGTTTAACTGTAATGTGTCTATGAGAGACTGTCCTATCACCTTTATCACGTTGTTTTATTTTGTATGGAAAGTCGATTGGAGTACTAAGCGCCACAGCTAATTGTTATAGATGCGGTTGGAAATATAGTTCACTTGCACTTGGCCTTGCGATATTTCAGCTGAACTAGTCTTACTTCTCTTGAGCTCGTGGAGGTAAGGTAAGGACGGAATGTATGGAAACACTCATGAACGAAAGGTTGTCAAGTTTGAAGCTGAAGGTCAATGGATTAGTCGGTCACCGATGCGTAACAATGATAGGTGAAGACTGATGCCTCGTTACTGGAACTATATGGATCAATCGTAGGTTGAGTTGAATCGAGTGGCTGTTAGTGAGTTCTATGACCGTTCCGTGGTTGAACATTTTGGTAATTTTATTTCGGATAACCTAGGCTTAGACTGGTAGACCGACATAGACACTACAGTTGCGGCAACGAAAGATGATACGTCAATATAAAGTGCAGGTGCATGGACGTATTCATGGTGTAGGTTACGTTGATTGGTTAGGCTGTCAACCTCGGTCTGTTGAAAGGATCAGAGTGAGTAGAAGGGTATCTATGTTCATTCGTTGTCTTCGAGCTGATAGAAAAAGGCATATTTTCTGAACTGCGTGAGACATATCCCGGATGAGATTCTCATTTAAGAAAAACGAGGGCGCTACCATAGTAATGGAA
>JAJLRX010000281.1:0-35650 GCA_030567275.1 Hanseniaspora lachancei | reverse complement strand
ATGCTGTTCTGATTAACGTATATGGATTATGTCAAGTTGTTTGGTTATGTTTAGTGCCGATCTTCATACAACTGAGGTAATGGGAATGAATAAAGGTATATAACTAAAGGCTTAAAATATAACCAAAAAAAAAAAAGGAAAACATATAAAAATTCTCCCCTTTATTATCATTTTTTTTCAAAAAATCATTTAATCGAATGATGAATTTATCAAAATTTTATAACACAACCATAGATTAATATATACATTCAATATCCCAAATGGCTATGCTCAATCCGTCATGTGCACTCAAGAACTGGGATCCGTACCAATTTCTTGGCATAACCCCATTTCTTTCAAAGGCCAAGTTACTACCGTAGTAATTGTTCAATGTTGGCATGTATTTGAAAGTAACTATGAAGTCTCTAAGCTTGATACTGTTAGGACTTTTATTCTTCAATCCATCAAAGAACACCTCAATAGGCTCAGCCAACGCATGGAATCCATTGACCTTATTGAACCCCACAAGTTTGCATCCTATAATTTCGTTGTTTTCTTCCATTTTCTCATAAACAGCACAATGCCTTAGTATGCTCAATGGATTTGAGTCATCTGTGTATATGTTAACTCCCCAAATCGGCAAATCCTCGCTTTTGTAAATTTTGATATTGTTTTTAGTTCCATCACTCATAAACTGTTGGAAGTACTCTATACTGTACTTAAAATCTTGTATGTCATATAACTTAGTAGCTAGAGGATAATTGTCATCCAAAAATATATGCTCAAATGAGATGTAGACCTTGAGTACTTTGTTTATTACATATTCTGGTTTGCTTATGCTTGGCAGTGTGCTTACCTTTTCCACACTTTTGCAAACAAAATCAAGAGTTGATTGTGTTAAATCAATTTCTCCAACGACACAATCGCTCGAAGCGTGTTCAAGATCTGCAAGTTGGTCCATTATCAAGTCTACATCCTGGTTCATCGCCAATCCATTATGCACTTCATTCTCTGTCAAGGCTTCATTGTTGAACAGTTTTATGTTTGTACCGTAGATCTTGTTGATATGCGGATACTGACATAGTCCAATAATGTCCTGTCCTTTCTCGTATGAGTACTTATTGCTCAGAGTATCCTGAAGAATAGTGTTTGATGTCACATATGTTTCCGTAAAATTGGGAATCTCACTTCTTCTTTCCTCAGGAGCATTATACCCCTTCATGATATTTTCCTGGATTTTTAATATTTCGTCTTGTGTCTTAGCATAATCAGATTGCATTTTCTGTTCAAGTCTTATGTTTTGTTTCTGGGTTTTATTTAGTGTGAGTCTTTTTCTAGGCATGTTTGATGAATACACATCATTATAATCAAAGTAATCGAAAGGTTTGTAGATAACAAAAACTTTATAAACATTTATCTACAACAAAAGGAAAACTGTAAAAAAAAAATGCATATTCCTTAACGTTGATTTTTTTTGTTACATTTTTTTTTTCTGAGAATTTAGTTCCAAAGAAAAAAGCATAGCTGTAGAAATGTCCCAATTAAGAAATAACTTTACTAAAAAAAATCATATATTGTCTATGTGTGTGAATACATCTTTTTTTTTTTTCTCTTGGAATATTGCGTTAACTTCGTTTGGTTTCAAAATCATAGGTTCCACACTTTATTTTTTTGAGCTTTACTATAAAAGGCTAATATGGAAATATTTCAGGAAAATTCGGTGAACTTTGCATTCTTTCAGAGAGGTAAAATTGAATCAAAAATGAATGGAATTTTAGAAGACCACCACGATACTATCACAAATACTTATAAAAAATGGCTGGTTTAAAGGACGTTGTTACTAGAGAATACACTATCAACATGCACAAGAGATTACACGGTGTCTCTTTCAAGAAGAGAGCTCCAAGAGCTGTCAAGGAAATCAAAGCCTTCGCCAAGTTACACATGGGTACTGAAGATGTTAGATTAGACCCATCTTTGAACAAGAAGATCTGGTCCAAGGGTATCAAAGGTGTTGATTACAAGTTGAGAATCAGAATCTCCAGAAAGAGAAACGAAGAAGAAAACGCCAAGCACGCCTTATACTCCTACGTTGAAGCCGTTACCGTTCCAACCGTTAAGGGTTTACAAACCGTTGTTGTTGAAGAAGAAGCTTAAATTATATAGACTTTAATATTATAAACTATCTTTCTAACATTAATAAAAAATAAACATAGGTCTTCAACTTCACGTTCTTAAATAGCAAAGTAATTGTTCAAAAACGTAAGAAATAGGAGATTCAAGATTGAAGTAAATATAGTAAAAGATTATAAACTAGGGTTTTATATTCGTTTTTTAATAGGTTTTATATTTTTCATTTTTTTTAAATATATTTTCAAAACATTCTTAATATGACTTCAATGAATATCTAAGATAAAACTTAAATAGTATTTTTATTAAACGTTGATGAGTAATAAAAATGGGTTGACAATTATAAATTTGAAAACTTCAATACAATAAGTAATATTGATAATTTAACTTCAAAACATATTATTAAACAAAAGAATAATTGTAAAAGATTCAGAGTAACTATGACATAAGTACCACTGACCACTCATCGCATTAAGAAGGTGTAACCAAATCAAATAATAATCAGCTGATATGATTATTCTCAAAACGAAAATAAAACCAACTAACCGTAGCATTATTTGACTCTGTCAAATAACTTATAACAGAAAAGTCACTTCCTTCAAGTAAGAGATTTGCTAATCTCAAACCTGCTCTCAATAGGCCAGCAAAAAAGATTTAAATATCATCACGTTTATATTCAATGGTGTAATAATAATTTTTGAAGTGCTTGTTATCTTTTACCTTTAAAATAGATATAAAAGTAATACTATCATATATTCCATTATTTTCAAACTTATACTTGCTTTACGTATCTTGATATCATTGATTGTCATTACTAAAGTAGATAGAAAACCTACCTGTATGAGAAAGTTTGAACGTTGGAAGCAACAAAGTTCTCTTATAGTTTTGGTTTTGTTGTTGAGTGTTTTACTGTCTATCCCTAAAAATTTCATGATCTTTATGACACCCTAGAAAAATTAAAAAATCAGTTTGTAAAAAAAATGAGAGTAACATTTAGATTAAATAGTAAACTATTAATTTTTGTGCGTCAACAAAAAATAAAAATTGAATTTATGGAATTTCAAGTCAGTTTTGATTTATAAAATTAAAAAAAGAAAAAAAAAAAAAAAATGAAATTGAGAATAATTTCTTCTTTCGGCAATTACACGTGATCATCGCAATGATAACTTATAAAAAGTGAAATACATCACTCAGCAACGGCTTAGCTCTATCTTCAATTAATAGTTTCAGGTTCAATATACGGAACCTCATCTCTCTCAGCAAATCCACTCTCACCGGATCGTTTCAAATCAAAGTATGTGTCCAAGTAATCTATAATATCAAAAGTAGATTTGATGTCTGTATCCATTAGTTTCTTCAAGATAGCAGAACTTGGCTTTGGGAAGCTATTCCCTAACATGCAATGCAAATGGTGCTGAAGAAGTGCAAAGTGCAGGCCGTACTCAATGCTGTAATGAACTATCAGCTCTATAGCCTTCCACGGTGTGTATGAGTAACCAGAAAACATTGCTGGATTGTCCAGAACTCCTCTAACAGCCATCACTCCTTGAACACCGCATCTGGTGGCAATTGTATCAACATCACTTAAGTCAAAACAATCTCCATTGGCAACAACAGGAAGTTCTTTGGGTAACTTGGATCTGATATATTTAATAGCTTCAAAATTACAAGGTTGTGAGGATCTAGTGTTTTTCCCTCTCCCATGTACCGTTATCCAGTCAACGTTCGCATCATACAATCCTTTACAAAGCTCAACAGTTTGATCCCAGTTGTCATGAATTCTAATTTTCACTTCTAATTGCACCTTTTCTTTATATTTGGACTTCACTGCCCTAACCATATCAATCAAACCTTCGGGGTTGTAAATAAGTTGTGCTCCGATCATCTCGTCATTTTGCTGCTTAATGGGACATCCTGAGTTGATACCAAACGCATCACAGTAGTCCTTCAGTAGCTCAATAGTTCTTATCAAATCCTCTTTGTTGTTGACCCCCAATTGAACAATTAGGCCTTTATTCTTGGTATTGTCCAAATTAGTTGAAAACTCAGATATCCTAGCCGTGTCGTTTCTTATGAACTCACGAGCCAGAATCATTGGTGTGTATATAATATCACAGTCAAAATGCGCACATGTATCTCTAAAGCTAGATTTGGAGTACCTTACCATTGGCCCGACAATCTTAGTGACCTTTGTTGGGTCTTGAATCATTTTGAGTACATCTACCTTTGCTCTAGACTGATTAGTTTGCTTATAAGGAAGTATTCTACAAGGTTCATTATCCTTGATATGATCAATTATTTCATTCATTTGATGCATGGCGGCAGCTTTTATTTGTTGATATACAAAAAATTACGACATGTCAAAATGGAGACAAAAAACGAAATAAAAAATCAAAAGAGTTGAACACTTGGTATTTCCGCTATTAATTTTTATTCACCTATTTTTTTAGAGAACAGAATTAAAAATAATACAGATTTAAAATCATTAAGGCCGTCTTGGCATATTAACATTTATTTCAATACATAAACACTACATACTACAGAACAATGTCCAAAACATCCGTTAATCCAAACGGTAGGTTACAACTTGGACATTTCCTCATTCTAGCGTTCAATCTCTCTTTTATACAATTTTCACAGAACGTGTGTCCACAATTTTTGATCATTTGGTCTTTGAAGTTATTTGTACACAATGGACAATACACTAGCTGTTTAAAGTTTGTTAGTTGATCCTGAAGCTTAGTACCAACTTCAGGTGTGTTTTCGTTGATATTGGCTTCCAAAAGATTGTTTATCACAACAGGATTCTTTAACTTCTCACTTGCCTCTTTCAGCTTCTTTACCAAGCTCTGGAATTTTTCTGTTTGTTTTGTAAGGTTGAATTCTAGATCCTCAACTTTCCTATTAGTTTCATTCAATCTGTTGTTTGAATTATCAAGTTCCTTTTTTGTAGCCACCATTTCGTTTGTCTTGGCTTCTATAGCTTTCTTTAGTAAGTCAACTTGTTTTTTCAACGTTTCAGATTCAGTGATTAAAATTTTTTCATCAAGCTCTCGTTGCTTTTCTAGCATACTAGATAATTCTATTTTTTTTTCCAAATTTGCCACCTTACCTTTAATAACATGATCCCTTATATTGAAATCTGCTATAACATCATCACTCTTTGTTTTGATTTTTTTTAGAGTTTCAATTTGCAACTTCATGTCTTGTATATAACGATTAGCAGAGACATGTTTTTCCTTCAACTTCTCAAATTCCAAGACTAGATGGTTATGCTTTTGTTTATCTAACAAGGTCTTACTCAGCTCATCCAACTTTGAATTTGCCAATTCATTGTATGCAATCTCAATACTCTTTAATTCTTCCAGTAACACATTGTCATTTGGTATGGACGCATATTTGATTTCAAATGTCTTTATGGTTTCCTTGATCCCCAAAACTTGTGCATCTATATTTTTTATAACATCTAAGGAAGTTTCTTGTGACTTCAGTATGCTCATTTCAGATTTGAGTTTGTCTCTTTCAGCTCTTATTCTAGCAATGCTGCTTTGTAAATTCTTCAGATCCCCTAGTAGATTTTCATTAATGGCTTTTAAAACCTCGTCGAATTTGGTTGTTGTTACTTCTACTGTTTTGGAACCCCCTCCCAGTTGCAGTGAGTTCAGCTTATTAAGTAAATTATGATGCTCAGCTTTCAAAGCTTCAAATTGTCGTTTGTTGGAATCAAGTTCCAATTGCAAAATATCAGTTTGTTTCAACAAAGCATCTTTCTTCACAATATCATCGTTTAATGAGTCTATAGTATTAGTCTTAGTACAAAGCTCTTCATTTATCAGTCTAAGTTTATTTTCTAAGTTTTCTATTTTCATGTTCAAATCAATTAGCTCAGTGTTTGAGGCCAAAATATCTATATCTGCTTTTAAAGATTTTCCTTCATCAAGAACACGGTTATCTTCAATTTGTTTGGTTTCCTCTACTGGGTCACTGGGCTTGATTTCATCTTCAGTAGCAGGTTTTTTACCCATGACCCTTTGTGTAACAGGGCTGTTCAGTCTATTCAGTTTATGTATCAAATCCTCATAATATTCCTTCAAGTTTTTTACATCTTGGCTCAGTTGGATGGTCTTTTCTAAGGCATAGTACTTTAGCTTATATTCCTTTAAGTTTCTAACAAGTACATCTTTTTGAAACAGTCTTAAATCATTGGATGTAAGAAGCTCATCAGAACTGGATAACCTCATCTTCTTATTAGCATCTTCATCTTCTATAAACCCAACATCTTGTTTGGTAAGTGAATGTTTAGACCCAAAATCAGACATTGTGGAATACCGTCTATAAAAAATCCTTTATAGCCTTATTAATGATTGGGTTGACTTTATAAAAGTTAATATATGAATTTGAAGGAGTTTTTTCTTACTTCAAATGAGTTTTTGAGTATATAAACCAACAATTTTATTCTAGTCTTAAACAAAAATCTTAAAAAAAATAAAAACAAAGTAAAATTTTTTATTTGGGTTTTTTGTATTGTCAAAGACATTTTAGCCAAAAAAAATAATTCAGTACTGGAAAAATGTCCGATTTTGTAAAATTTGCAGTAAATATTAATGTCGGGGTAACTCATTTACTAATATTTGTGAAGACAACTATAAACCATGATATATTCATCTATAAGTCATATACGAACAGTATGATTCAAACAATAACTGAATTTATTATATCATACTCATAATAAAATACATTGTCTGCCACCACTGCAGTTTTTTCTCAGTTATTTTTACGGTCAGTATTATAAGAACAGTAAATCCAGAAATATATTTCATTATGAGCCTAGCTTATCGGGGATAAATTTATAATCACCAAAATTTTCATAATTTGTCCATTTTTTAAAAAAATTAAAAATAAACAAATTAATCATACCTGTTTATCCGGTTTCCAAATGATTGTGGTGAGAATAGTAATGTATAGAATACCATATGGAAGCTAACTCTTTATATGTACACAATTGTATAACTACTTTGTATAGTTTGTTGAACCAATACAATCAGGCAAATGGTGACTACTTCGAATGCTTGAATCGTCTTGCTATCCAGCTTGACTCAATCAAAGGATTTGTTTTAAAGTTGGATACTTTTTTAAATATTGAATTGGATGACATTGCTATATGCTTGAACTTTTGGATGGATCAGCTACTCTTGAAAGAAGACAATCAATCAAAGTTAATTTACTTGATGGAAACATTATCTAAAATTATCACGTTAAATCACGTAGTGCTATCTAAATTCAATTTGAAAAGCTCTGATATAAAAACGGATTATATCAACTGTTTACACAATCTACTAGATTATATGATGACTGTGATTAATGAAAACTCAAAATCTATAGTTTTTCAAAGTTATTTAGCTGCAAACTTTTTTGGGAAGTTACTGGCCTATGTGAACTATTATGATAAAAATATGATAATTGATGAGACAAACTCTGTAAACATAGACTTGTTGCTCAATAACTATCTATTGAAATCAGCATTTTTAAAAGAATACAATTCTGTAATAAAACTGCGTCGGAAAGTCAGTACATACAAGTTTAATTATTTAAAGTACACATCTGATGAAGTGAATTCATTTTCGACTGTATTAAATGTTGATATAAATGAAAAATCTAATGAGTATAAAATTCATAGAATTATAAACAACAAATTGCTCCCCATATCTAAGACTAATTACTCGTTCATGATTATGAAAATATCAAATGAAGATTGTTTTTTACAATATCTTTTTCATATGATCAACATTGATGGGTTTGATAAATTTATAAAGGGCAATGATGTAATTAAGTATTATATGAACGTTTTGATATATGGCAACTTTGATTACGTGCTTATACACAATCTATTCAAAGACAATAATGTTGTTAAACCAATGATGCCATTTGAATCCTTACAAAAATCAAAAAAAAGTCAAGTTTCACAAAGAGAAATATACGAAAAGCAACTTGAAGCGGTGGAAAAGACTTTTTTTAAAAAGTTTTTGGATATGCAAGTGACTGTGTTAATCAACAGTAGCTTTATGATGAAACTGGACCATTTTTTTGAACAAGCACAAGCTCTTATTAAGTTCACATTTGAACTTCTTGACGATTTTGCTTGTGATCTGATAAATCACAACAAATCGAAGCTACCTTTGGTTTATTTGCTTGAGTTTTGTCTTGTTCCATACATAAGAAGATTATATCATTTGAATTCTAGTATCCTCAAAAGTATAAAGTGGGATTTCTTCTTAAGAATTTTTGCAGAACTATTGAGCACCCACAACTTCAATAACATAGGCTTTGTGATAACGGAAATGTACAACTTATGGGAGTTCATGCCTAAGGAAATTCAACAAATATATGTTAATGAGATCGTTATTAAAAACTGGGATGAGATTTTCTCTCCAGAAAAGCATGGATTTGTTAGTAATGACATCTTATTTTGCAAATTTGTAGTGTTCAAGCAAATATATTTGAAGTACGAAAAGGTATTGGAATTACTCATAAAACTTCAAATGAATCATGACTTTCGTGAAAGTGATGATATACTGATTTTACCTCAGTTTAGATACTTGAACTTATTTAGATATCCTGATTTAAAAAAACTGAAAGAAAAAGGTTATCAAAGTTATGATATTCAGCTAGCTAATTATCAAAATCTGAAACATGAAAGCATGATATTGCCTAATTTAAACAAAGATTTACCGCCAATAGCAATAAACAAAAAAAGTTCATCAAAAGATCAAAAATTTGGGACTAAAGAAGGATCTAAAAAGGATGATCCACACTTTACAGCCATTGCTTCTAAAGAGGTCAAGACAAATACAAAAGTCTCAAATTACGGAATTGCGGATTTTTTTCAAAGTAAAAGCTACTCATCATCTTTAACTGATTATTTTAATAAGAGGATATTTGGTAAGGAGAAAGTATATGATAGTGAAACATTGGTCTGGGATTTAGAAGGAGAAATTACTGAGCTGTATGAATTGGTTTGGTATAAATCAATGCCACGGTTCTTTTATCGTTTCAGCTATTTAGATGACCTACTATTGGAAAATATGTTCTTAAACCAAGAAAAATACATGGACCTGGGTAATGACATAAAAGAATTGGTTAACAAGGTTGGTAGCCTCATGGTTTTTTCTGCGGAGGAAAATGAAAAGGCATTGATTAACAAATTGAACTATAGTATGAATGCAATACTGAAAATTAAATTACAAAAAGACCATGAGCTGCAAATGTACAATGACCAATGGAAAAGCAAGGAAGTAAATGCTAGCGAAAACACAAAAAAGCCATTAAAACTAAAGCTACCTGTAGAAGTCGAAGCTTCAAATAAAATAAAAAGAAACCCAAACTTGTCAAATGTGAAGATGTTCATAAGAATATTTAATAGAACTGTAGACGAATATGAGGAAATTGCATTTCACAAAGATCACTTTGCTGAAGATTCCATAATGATAGTTTATGATTAAAAACGTTGAGATATATATGTTTTTTCTTTTTTTCAAACTAAAAATCCATGATATCATTGAACCTTATTTTTGATTACTGCTTCATGGATCACTTCACGTATATTCTGTGAAACTAGTTTTTTTTCTGCTAACCCTTAAAAAATAGCATATACATAAACCAAAAAACAAAACAGCCCCATTAATCAATATGAGAATCGACTTTAACAAGGTAATTGCTATATTCGTATTTACAAATGCAGCAATTCTTATAAGCTTTATGGTAGCACCATTAGTATCATACTCACTATCAAGCAAGCTCTTCTATGAGTTAAGTAATAAGTTGAGCAGCAAAAATGACTTACTCATATCAAACTTGTACAATAACAACAAGTATCCATACGGTAGCAATACCTTCGAGTACAGTTTAAATGAATTACCTGTGAAGAATCATCTTTACGGGTTACCTGAATTAAATCTGTATTTTGCTTGTGAATCTCCTCAAAATGTACAGTTTTTGAAAATAGTTGAAAGTATAGATAATAAACACGTTCGTACGAATGTGGTGAATGCTTTTTGCAACAAGAGTTTTGATTACTTCTCTGCTAGAAAGGAATCCACTAAGGCAACAAACATAATAATGAGAATAATGAATTTTTTGAGTTATCCAGATCCGAACGAGGTACCTATGGAGAATATGGATAACCTGAACTACATTAATATAAAAACAGATAACTCTGCATATGTGACAAATGCAAACAGCGCATATACTGTGCATATAGATTATCTAGGAAGCAAAAATATCAAACTTTTAACAAAGTCAAATATGGCATTCAAGTTTGATATTAACAATGAAATATTAACCAAGAAAATAATATCAAAGCATCCGTATCTGATTAAATGCTGTTGTTTCATCATTGTTTATATCAGTTTGTTAGTTTCGATAATACTCACATATTTATTTTTGCATACAAGATAGTTTCATATTTATATATCTGTTTAGGTGGTTTGGTTGTACAATATATGGAGAAATATAAAAGTAATCAATTATGCAATTGGAGTTAAAGCTATAATCCTATAAATATAATTTTACTGTTGTTGTATATAGATTCAATTTCATTGAGCGTTAGGGTCATCATTTGTAGTTTATTTATTTTTGACTTTTTGTATATTTTTTTTTGAAAATATGATTATTGAGCATTTTGGTTTTGAACATCAATAGCGATGTAGTGTTTTTAAAATCTAGTTATCAGGTATAATCTACTCAAAGCAAAATAACAATTTAAAAACTAAACGGGGTTGTTTTTTTTTGACAAAATCATGAACCATACAAATACATGGATGCTTATAATTGCTTTCTTATAATTGGTCATTGCTTGTTGTTTCATTAAGATGCTATCATTTCCTTTTATTTTGTTTTTCAATTCCTTTTAATGTACTGTGCTTATTGCGATTATTTTGTTTTAATTTTTTTTTCCAGAAAAGATGTATTAGTTGGAGTCAAAATAAACAAAGAAAGCAGCTTTACTAATGCTAAAAACCAATAAAAGTCTCTCTGTCTACTGGTTTCATTATAATTGCTTATTTACAAAGATGTTGCATTTATTCTTCCATGTGTGTGTGAGTTTTATGATATTTCAACCCGTTCAAATTTCTATATCTTTTACCACATTCTTCGCATCTATATGGCTTATCTAATTCAAATTCAACATTCTCATTAAATGGTAGGTTTGTTAAAGGGTCAATGACAGAGAATGTCCCGTCTGGGTTTTCAACGAGTTTTTGACCTTCATGGCCATGTAATCTATGATATTTCAAACCGTTTTGATTTTTATAGTCTTTATCACAACCGATGACAGGACACTTAAAAGGCTTGTCATTGGATGAGGACGTAGGCTTTTTAAAGAAAGGTTCTGAAGGAATACCAACTGTTTTTATATTGATTTTCCTTTTTTTTATGACAGGTTGGTCTTCAGTAGGAGGATTCGTCTCCACAACGTTATCTTCTTGTTTCGGTTCCTTTTGTTCTTCTTCCTCTTCCTCATCTTCGTCACTTTCATCTTGATTGTTATTTTTATTCTCATGGTTTTCTTGATTGTCCTCGTCATCATTCTCGTTGTTGTTAGGTTGTTGATGATTCTCCTGATCGTTTTCATCCAAATCATGATCAGAAAGATTCCCCAATTCAGCCATGACTTTCAAATCAACTTCATCTAGGGCATCCAAATCTAGATCACTGTTGATGGAGTTTTTATTAATTAACTTTTTGGCCTCATTTAAAATCTCATTGGTGTTATAATGATTATCAATAAAAAAGTCGTTGATGGTATTCAAATGAAGGGAGTTTTCAAAGTTATGGAAGATGGATTGGTTTTTCAAAAAATTATTGATCGATGTATTATTCAGAAAATTGTTGATATGATTCTTTTCGTAATGATTCAACAAGTCATGTAAAGATGGCAAATTCAAGCCACAGCATGAATAATCTTTACAATATTTAAGCTCTAAATCAGGTAGATACAAATTCTGAGGCTTTAATATGACTTGTTGATCCACACTTGGGGAGTTTGAGGAGTTCAATTCCTGTTCTTGTTGCAATCTGGACAAAATAGCTTCTTGCAGTTTGTTGAACATAAGATCATCATTTAACCAGTTGTTGATTTTCAAATTGTTGAAGGTAACACCAGCAATATTTTTGAAATTGTTGATGGAGTCTCTTCTATATTTCAAAACTTGATCATTGTCATTACCTGATATTTTAGTGGTATTAGAATCATCAGATTCAGTTTCCGATTTTAACTTGTTGATAGTAAAGTCCGAGTCCGAGTCTTTAGTTAAGATTTTTATTATTGGAGACATAGATATGTTAATATAAAATTTGAAATTATTACTACTTTTTTTTCGTTCTGTTTAAAGAATCTAACCAAATATCAAAATAAAATATTTTTTAATAACTTACAGGTCCTAAACTTTTTTTATTACTTGTTTATTTTCTATTTTTCGTAGTTAAATCTGATTTAATAAAAGAAAGGTTAATTACAAATTATTTTAAACCTTGTTGTTAGCAAATATTTTATACGTATATAATCTTTGGAAGAGGGCTAAAAGAGCTAAAGGGATAACTTTTATAGAAACTAATTTAATTAAAAACAGAATCTTTTAGTGTATGAATTGTTGGTTGCTTAAATTTAAAATGTATATTAATCAAATACTTTTGATATATCTTATAATTTCAAAGCTGTTAATTGATTAAAGGGCTAAGAAATAATGTCATTTAGTCTAATGAAAGATTGTAAAATACTACAATTTTAAAACAATGAATTTTAACAGCCGCTAAACCTATTATTATGTCGTAACAACACATGTTTTAAAAAAAAAAAATATGAAACCTAAATCAAGAAAATAAATAACCATTGAAGTGAGTTAATTTCCTTTAAAAAGGAAGAAAAAAAAAAAAAAATTGTAGCAAAAAAAAATTATATATAGATGAATAGGGCATAAATCATAATAATATTCGTGTTGTTGATACTTCCTATTTAGGTAAATATCTTGCCAATATACTCATTTAGAGCAAAAACCCATATGTTTAATCATCACATCTCCTAAAATAGTAATTTATTTTTTGATTTTTTGCCCTTTTAGGATTAAAACCAAATCTTTTTAAATTAAAATTACACGTGATGTCATCACTCAAAAAAAATGTCTGATATTGTCTTATATCCGAAATTGAGAGACCAAAATTGCCATATTAAACAATTAAAATCAAATTTTAAATTAAAATATATTTAAGAAAAGATAACAACCCCATCCATATAATAAACATATATACTGAATCATGACTGAAGTTACAGATCTAAAACGTGCTTTGGATGAACAAGAAAATTTTGCTCCTGCTAAAAAATCAAAGCCTTCTCATGATGGGATTGCTCACATAAAACCGGAATTCATAAAGCCTATTAATACATTCCAAGACTATGAAAATAACGACGATGATGAGGGTTCAAATGAAAGATTAGAAGATAACAATGGTAAATCCAAAAAATTTAAAAAGAAAAAAGGTCAAAACAAACAAAGAGAAGTTTCCAATTTCAAGGAGGCTTGCCAATTATGTCCAAAATACAAATATGGTAAGATTACTAGCATAGATGGTTCTTGTGATTTTGAAGACTCATGTAAATATTGCCACAACATTGAGGAATATTTGAGCTCAAAATTACCTGAAGTCGATTCATCTTTTTTCAAAACTTGTCCAATTTTCAAGCAATATGGTCACTGTCCAATGGGTGTCAAATGTAAATTCTTATCATCTCACTACACAGGCAATTCTTTAACATTTGATCCTGAGGTAAGTGTCAAGAACTATGATAGAAATATAATTAACGTCCTTCCTCCTCAAAATAAAGTTCTTTTAAGTAAAAAAAACAACTTCGAATTTAAAGATACAGACAAAATTATTCAAATTCAAGAATCTTTTCAGCAAAATTATCTAAACAAGCATAGATCCAAAAAAGGTACTGAAGATGAAAAGGTATTGGAAAATAAATTAAATCCTAAGAAGGAGCTTTTGAATGAAGTCTATGAGACTTATAAAGACTCAAGATACTTTGAAACTAAAAAAAATAAACTGGACTACAAAAGAAAGTTTATTTTAGCTCCATTAACAACTGTTGGTAACTTGCCATTTAGAAGACTAATGAAGTCTTTGAGCTGTGACATTACATACTCGGAAATGGCTTTGTCTAAGCCTCTTATTGAGGGTGCTCCTTCTGAATGGGCCTTGATTCAAGCACATAAAGATGAAATTCCTGGCTTTGCTTTCCAAATTGCTGGTAATCAACCATGGCTTGTAGGTAAGACTTGCGAAGCCATCAACAAGTTGTTACCTCAAAAATCATTCAGTGAAATAAACTTAAACATTGGTTGTCCTATCCCATTGGTTTTCAACTCAGGTGCTGGCAGTGCCTTAATGGACAATCCATCCAAGTTGATAAGAATGTTCAACATCATGTCTTATTGTTCAGGAGAGATTCCAGTTACTGCCAAAATTAGAATGGGTATTAAGTCTGATGCTCCTACTGCAAAAAGTTTAATTAAAAGATTGGTTTATGAAACTGATGTCCAAGCAATCACCATTCATGGCCGTTCAAGAGAACAAAGATATACTAAGTTGAACGATTGGGACTATATCAAAGAGTGTGCAGTTGAGGCTAAGAAGTATGAAGCTAATTACAAAGCTGAAAATGATGGAAAAATTACTGAATCAACAGCCAGATCATATGATCTACAATTTATTGGTAATGGAGACATATATGATGCTAGGGATTGGCACAGAATTATGGACTCTTGTCCTGAATTAGATTCTATTTCCATTGGTAGAGGTTGTCTAATCAAGCCTTGGATATTTGAAGAAATTAAACATGGTGACAATATTGACAAGTCTAGTACAGAAAGATTAGACATCTTAAAGGACTACGCTCAATACTCCATGGAACACTTTGGTACTGATGAAAGAGGTATCTTACAAGCTAGAAGATTTTTTTGTGAATTCATGTCCTTCTTCCACAGATACATTCCTATTGGTATTCTAGAAAAGCAAAACAGATTAAATGAAAGACCAAAAGCATTCTTTGGTAGAAATGATTTGGAAACTTTACTGGCGTCTCCAGATTCTAATGATTGGATTAAGGTTAGTGAAATGTTCTATGGTAAAGCTAATGACAATTTCAAATTTACTCCTAAGCACAAATCCAACTCATTTTAATAGTCAAATTTAGTTAAAAGCTCACATATAATACTAGCAAAAGTTAATATCTTTAGATAGTCTGCAATTCATTACTATTTAAAAAAGTCTTTTATTTTCCTTACTTTTTTGTTTATTTTTTTTTTTTCAATCTGAATTCAAAAACTATATATTCAAATACATAAATCTCAAAAACATTTTATAAGTACAAACTTGCTGCAAATACAATGTCTCTATTGATTAAATCTTGAGCCGTGCTAAATTTCAAATGCATATCTGAATTACCAACAATTATGGAAGCATTCTTTAATTGTTTACATAACTCATTCAATCTGTTTATGATTCTTACTATGGTACCTTCACTTTGAGGTGAAACCTTCATAATCTCTGCAAAACTGACACCAGATGCCCACTGGTAAACGACATTGACTAATTGGAACCTATTTCTCTCCAAAAATTGAGCTTCCTCGTTCACCAAAGGTATTTGGTGAATTGATGAGTATGACAGGAATTCATTGTATTTTTCTTCAATTTTCTTTTTCCCCATAATCAGCTTGTTTGTTAATAAAACAGCTTCAGAATCAACTGTATCCGTACCATTGTAAACAAAACATGACAGTAAAGCAACTATTTCTTCTGGAGACAAATCAGACATAAAGTTGTCAAACATTATTTCCGTTATGACCAATTCGTAACCTATAGTAATTTCAGCCACAACTCTTCCTTTCAATTGTACAGTTTCTGTATCATCAACAAATCCCATACTCTTTAAAACATTTAGTCTATTTTCATAGTCAGGCAACAATTTCAGTTCATTGTTGACATTGGACCTGGCCTCTTTCAAAACTTCTTCAATTTGCCATTTCTCGAATAAATGCAATGGGAAATTTTGACATTTTTTTAGATCTTTGTCCAAAGACAGGATGTCATTTTGTAAAGTTTTTTGTCTTTCCAGCTTCTTAACAAGATCAAAGTCCAGCATTCCCTTTAGTTCAAAAGGTTGCAACGATTTAATGACTGATGCTACCATTTTAGGTATTTTCTTTTCGTTTGACAAGTCATTGGCAAGGACCATAAACAACAACTTTCTATTTTCTAAATCTACCAGGTATTCCAAATCATTTATTAAAATATCCACTAAATGAAAGTTATCTGTTATCTGGAAGCCACCATGGAATAAAGACATTTTGGACATGTAGGGAATGTAAAACTTACTTTGATTAGCGTTGATATTGAAATCTATGTGAAAATCTTCTGTAATCTTCAAAACACATAGGGAACCCTTTTTACTGTTATTTTTGAACACTATACCAACATTGAAACATATTTTTTGATCAACAACGCTCTTATAAATCAATACTCTACCAGTTTTTATTTTAACTGCAACAGCCTTTGTATTCATGGATATTTTCAGAATGTCTTCTTTCAATAAAACCAATTCATCAATTTTACTCAATAATTGTTTCAAGTTATCATCTTGACAGGCATCGCAATCAATTTTTAATTCATTGATCAGTTCAGAGTTCAGTAAGCCCTCATAGCCAATTTCCTTTGCCTTTGTTTCCAATTTATATTGCTGTCCTTTATCTTCACCAAACGAAGATTGTATCATATCTTCCATTTTGACAGATTCGATTCTTAGCAAACTCACAATGGAATTGTAAGTTAGTCTAAATTGCGATTCCAACTTGGTTGGTTTTCCCAATGTTGTTTCCTTGAACACTAGTGACTCCAAAGGAGTCTTGTAAGTCATCACAATAACTGTACCATGGTCATCCAGTCCTCTTCTTCCTGCTCTACCTGCCATTTGAGTGAACTCACCTGGTGTTAAATATCTCATTTGAGTACCATCATGTTTTTTTATACTTGAAAACACGACTGTTTTGGTAGGTAAATTCAACCCCATGGCAAAAGTTTCAGTGGCAAACAAAATTTTGATGTACCCCTCAGCAAATAAAATTTCGACCAATTCTTTGATTATAGGCAACAAACCTCCATGATGCACGGCTATACCCTTTTGTAACAAAGAAGTAATGGCCAAGATTTGAGGCAGTTCTCTATCTTCCTTCTTCAATCTGCTGATGGATCTGTCAATTATCATTCTTACATGACTTGATTCCTTGGCTGTAATGAAGTTTGAATTGGATAAACTATCAGCATACTCCGAGCATTTCTTCTGTGAAAATACAAAAATTACAGCTGGTAACAGATTTTGTCTTTTCAAGTCTCCAAATAAGGAAGGCCATGTGTTCTTGTTAGGGCCATCTCCGCCACGCATAACAACAGTTTTGTTTCCTTTGTTATCTTTCTTTTCTTGCTTTGGTGTTAAAATATTAACATGTTTTTTGAAATTGTTTTCCAAAAATTTTCTGTTTTCATCAATTACTGGTATTATGTGATCCTTAGCCCATATGTTGATTTCTAATGGTGTTGGCCTTTTTGAGGTAGAGATGACATAAATGTTTTTTTCCTTGGTTCTGCCGATCCAATTAGCAAACTCAAAAGTGTTTGGAACAGTTGCAGAAAGCAATACAAATTTGACATACGGTGGCAACATAATAATGACTTCTTCCCAAACCACACCTCTTTCTTGATCGTTTATGTAATGAACCTCATCAAATATCACAAACTCCACATCTTTTAATAAGTCAGCACCTTTGTACAACATACTTCTGAGGATCTCAGTGGTCATGATCAACACATCAGCATCTTTGTTGATTTGAACATCACCGGTGATCAACCCAACCTCAACATCATCAAAGGTTTCCTTGAAGTCTCTAAACTTTTGATTTGATAGAGCCTTAATTGGTGATGTGTAAATTGTCTTTGTCATATTTCTTTTGGACATGGCTATGGCATACTCTGCAACAACTGTCTTACCTGCAGATGTGTGTGCAGCAACAAAAACAGAGTCACCTTGCTCCATATGTAGAATGGCCTCTTTTTGGAAGGTATCTAGCTCAAAGGGCCATGTTCTAGCAGGATTAGGAACAAGTTCATTGAAATTAGGTATTTGATGGTTGATGTCAACTTCGTGAGCCCAATAAATTTGAACATCGTTTTTTTTCAGACTTTGCTTTTTAACTCTACCAAACGTTAATGTTTCAGGCAACAAATCATCAATTGATTTCTTGACGTTATCTGAGTCTGTAAGTAGCAAGTTCTTTAGCTTTAACAAAGAGTCACTCACTTCCTTGTCTTCGTTTGCTTCAATTTTCTTCAGAATCTCCTTTCTGATATCATTAATATCATCATTATTCTCACTAAGTTCCTCTAAATTTAGGATATTCTTTAGCACCTCATTGGTCTTTTCTTCTGAGGATTGATCTATACTATCGAACAATGGCATTATACCTCTTTTCATAAATGGAACTGTCTCATACAGGCCTAGTTCGTTTTTCTCAAAGGTAAAAGTCTCAGCTTTGTCGTATCTGGTAAGGTCATTCAACCCAGGTAAAAATGGCTGATTATTGGACGACCCAGTAATTTTATTTGTGGTATAGTCAATTTTTCTATTAAGAGAGAAAACTTTATCATTCTCTGATAGTAAAAGCTCATCATATTTGATATTTTCCTCAAAACCAACAATCTCACCTGAAAGTCCTTTTCTGCTGTATCTTAAGTGTGTCTTTTCTTGAAAATCAGGTATCTTTAAAATAGTGTTGCTGTTTTGTTTACTTGTAATATCAAGTTTTGAAAAGTCAGGAATTTCTTGTAAATCATTGAGTAAATCATTGTTAAAGACATTGGTGTTATTCAAACTAGTTAGACCCCTTAAAAAATCTGTATACTGTTGATCAATGGTTGGCTCTACAAGTACATCAGAACTATAATCTTCATGATTCTTTAGCAAGCTATACAATTCATCCATTATTATATGTGTTATATTTTTCTGGTATGTTAATAAAATATAAAAGCAAGATGGAAAGAATTATATGAATAACTGAATGATAAATTATTTGACTTTAAGTTTCAAATTTTAGAGTAGTATTGATGAATATATCTCGTGTGTGTGTTTTTCTTTAAAAAATTTGAAAACTTGCATCGGAGTTAACAAATTGATGACAAACCAAAAAAGAAAAAAGAAAAAAGAAAAAAAAAAGAAATCCAAGTACTTGATTCAACGATTTTCATAAGAGACATTTTTAAACGACAGTCTTCATACATAGGATATTAACTGACACAACCCAAAGATTGATATATAATGAGCAGCTATATTTCAAATGTTGATGTTAAACAATATCTGTTTGACTATTTGAAAACAGATCATATCAAAAATATCGATACAATCGTTGATGACATTAATACATTTAAAATTTGTAACTACAACATCAGCAACAAAGAGAAAATAGCACAAGACACTGAGAGGCTGTTCAAGTACATAAATTACATTCCTATTCAATTGGTTAATGAATCAACTAAAGAGGTGTTGATTGTTCTTCAGCAGTCAGTAAGTAAGAACACATACAAAATAAGAAAATCACAAACCTACGAAGACTTCAATAAGAATCTAGATGAATACTTGAACAAGTTCAAGGGTCCTGAAAGAGACATTATAGATAAGCTCAAGCAATTTGACTTGAGTGACCTTTCAGGCAACTACAACATACCCAATCATACGATGCTTTATGATTATCTGAAGGGTATTGAAAATCAGGATGATTACTTGATGGATACCTATTACAATGACATTTCGAAACTTGAAAAGCTTGAAGATATCTTTATTAAAAAAATAATCAATGTTGTTATATTCAACAAAATCTATAGAACAAAGCTCATTACACAAATGGAATATTACTACTATTACAGAAACTATGATGATTGTAAAAAATTAGCAAATGTGGTTGTCATTCTTTATAAATGGTACATCAAAAACGAATTGCTGCTACAAAACAGGTTGCATGATATATCTTTAGAGAATGAAGATATTGAAAATACAAATTCAAAATCTATATCATTTGGATTAAGCAAGGAGATAGAAAGTATTGAAAAGTTGATTAAGAAATGTGAAAACAAGTCAAATCATAAAACACATTAATGCGAAGAAAATAAAATAAAGATAAATAACAATTTCAGTTTAAAAAAAAAGTACTAAAATAAAATATTAAGAAAAAAAGGCGAAAGCAAAAACTAAAAAAAAAAGAAAAAATACTATCAATCTTCTTCAGATTCACTTTCATCATCACTATTGTCGTCATCATTGTCATTATTTAGGTATAACCCTCTTGGTTTCATGTTCGGAGAAGCAGAGAAATTTTGGCTGCTGTTTGGCAAACTGGTTCCAGGAGAGGGCTTTGTGTTCATGGATTGCAGTTTTTGTTTAATTTGTTCCAGTTTCCCACCTTCTTGATTGACCTTTCTTTGGCCGGAGGATGGAGATGGGTTTACGAATGGTGAGGACACGCTGGAAGGTGTGTTGAAGATAGGGTCGTTTTGTGGCTGTGGGGCTTGTGGAGATTCATAAAAGTCCCCAAACTTCTGGAAGAAAGTGTTGAAAAGTAAAATAACATATTGGCCTTGCAATTGAGACAGGTCCAGGTAAGATTCCCCGTTTTCATCCTTTGGCATTTGAGTTTCGGGGATGTTGGCACTGATGAAGGCACTGAATGCATTCATGTCATCCATTGAGAATTGTTCAAGTTTCTCGGACATGTACTTCTTCATTTCATAAGAAGCCTGTACAACTGGTTCCTGAGAAACAGATGTTTTTCTCTTTTGGGTGGCTCCTCCAGCGGCTGAGGATTTTCTTCTCTTTCTGGTGACAGGTGTATCTGCATTTTTGGGCTTTCTTCCAGGTTTCTTCTTCAGTATACCGGATTTTTTCAGTAAGTTTTTAGCACCTTTTTTGTTTTTAATCAAGTTCTTATATTCGATTTCTCTCATGGCTCTCAATTGTTCTTGGAAGGTGGCTATTTGTTGTTCAAGCATCACAATGGCAGGGTTGCTCTTTCCAGCCTTTATCAATTCCTTCTCAAGGTCCTCGGTGTCAGATTCCTCATCATCGCTGACTTCTTCAGGATCTTCCTCTTCACTTACCTCATGTTCAGGCTTGTTTTTCATCAGCTCTTTGAAAATGTTCTCTAGACTCTTTCCCATTATATGCACATCTGTTCCTTTTGGATTGAAAGCATAACAGTTGTTAAAGACTAGCATAACATCATCATAGAACTCATCAAAGTTGGCATATTCCCAGTTCATTAATTTCTTTTGGACTGTGCCCAAATCCATTGGTGTTTTAACATAATCGAGGTAGTGCGGGATGTTCAACCCCACATAATCCACAGGCTCCAAAAAGGGGAAGTTTATATCTTGATACTTTTTTGAGATCAAGTCCTTGATAACTTGTTTTGCAAATGCAAGGTCTTGAAGGATGTTCTTGTCCTTTGGCTTTGGTTTGGATTTGGGAGACTCTCCAGTATAAATGTCCTTTGGTTTTGGTGGGTGGATTTGTCTTCTAGTTCTTGAACCAATGGAGGAAACCATGGAAGTATCATCATTGGAAGCATCAGCTTGTGAGCTGGGTAAGGAAGTGGTGACTTTTGGCTCGGTTTTTTTCACTGGCTTGATAACTTCTCTTGGTGGCATGTTGTGCATGTGCTTAGTGAATATTTGCATCAGAGAGTTAGCTAAACTGGCCATGATAGACTTCTCACCGTTAAACTTAATGGCATTATCAACCATCAACTTGAAATCATCAAAGAATTGCTCAACATCTGAATAGACACCCTTTTGAAGCTTTTGTTCAATGACAGAGATACTCATAGGTCTCTTTACATAGTGGAAATATTGAGGGATGTTCAATGCAATTGGATCCACTGGCTGTATAAAGAGCTTTGCGTCTTTCAATCTTTTTATGTTTCTGATGGATGTGGATGCATACTTGGCTTGATGCTCAGGAATAGGATTTGCTGATGGTTCCATGTTCTCTGGTTCTGGAGCAGGTGCTGGATTTTCCAAAGTGAAAACTGGTGTCTCCAGAGGAGCAGCTGATTCGGTCGTGTTATTTTCATTAGATGTAGGAGTGGACATTATTATTATGGAATTACAAGATTTGTTAACTTAATTTATATATTTATAAGAAAACCTTTTTTTTTTTTTTTTCTCTCTCTCTTTTTTTGAATTGTATGGGTAAATGTATGTATAGTTGAATGATATGGTAAAACTATGCAAACAAAATGGAAAGAAATTGGAAGAAAATGAAATTTAAAAAAAAAGGAACAAAAAAAAAAAGGAAATTAAAGAATAATGAAGTGTATCAGGAAAAAGAACAAAATTCAATTAATTCAATACAATATACTATGATAGCTTCAAGTATATGTTTATGTAAGCTTTTTTTTTTTTTTGCCTTGTATGTAACAGGGTTTATTTATTTTCATATTTTTGTATATTTTTTCCTAGATATGATGTTTAAACATAATCGTGTATGTGAATGAGCATGTCATGTGACCAATAACGGAATATTACTACACAGATAACAATTTCTTTTTTTTCATGATAATTTTTTTTTTTTTTTTCCAATGAATCCGACATTTCCTTTAAATACTCTGAAAGATTAGTTGCCGTGATGTTCGAATTAGAGTGGAGAATTATAATGTTTTTTCTGGTTGTTTTTTTTTTTTATTTTTTATTTTTTTGCATATTTCCATTTTGAATACAGCGCGCTTAATTTTTTATTGATATCCACATATTTTCTTTCCATATTAGGAAACTGTCTCCATTTAATAAAAGTACGTTAGGCCATTGGGTTGTTTTTTTAATAAAATGAAAAGTAACTGTTGTTGTGCTTGGCTTTTTTTTTATTTTTCCTGCTTTGACACGTGATGTAAACACTCGGACAGGAATATCGTTTCAACCCCTTGAAAAAATAATAGTACGATATATACACATCAAGGTGTTATCTTATATCAAAATTGAATTATTACCAAAACCTATTTCTTTATTAACACAAACAAATACCATCACAATATGTCCATATACTTTGCATTTGTTTTTTTCTTATTGATAACAGAAATGGTTCTGTTTTTAGCTCTAATCATTCCTCTGCCTTCCAAGATCACACCTATAAAGAAGCATTTTGTAAGATCTTTGAACTACATAGCCTACACCAATGAAACAACTAAAATTGTATCCAGATCCATTTTTGTTTTTATATTCTTGATGTTTGTGGACAGTATCAAGAAGCTTCAAAACATATCCCTAACAAGCAACACATACAGAAACAATGAGTTATTTTCCAAGTCCATGAGCAATGAATATACAGGCTCACAAATAGAAGCCTTGAACAAAAATGAATATTACAGAGAGAAGTTCTTTGCTCAAAGAAACATGTATTTAACTGGATTCACCTTATTCCTCTGTTTCTTGATACTAAGAACCATTCACATAACCAATGAACTATTGGACAGTCTTGCTATCAAAAAACAGCACGATGCCACTAAGAACGATATTAACACTGACATTGCCTACCTGAATGAAAATGAAATTGAAAAGAAGATATCTGAATATGAAGAAAAAATAGATAACTTGTCCAAGAAAATCTTACTGGAAGATGAAAGTATATAAATACCTTATGGGAAGCATGCATGCGACTTCATTCAACTTTTATTTTTTGTAAAACACAGCTACTAACTTGCTCGAACTTTTTCTTATCCCCAATTATTGAGATGTATCCATACAGAGCTATAACCAGCTCCATGTCCTTATACTGCCTGAACACCTTCAGATCGTGTAGCTCAAGCATGTGTTTTCTGTATGTGAACAGTATGATGTTTTCCGGGAGCTCCTGGACAATTGAGTGTATTCTCTGGAGAATCAGCTGCTGGACATTGACCTTGTATTCGCTCTCAAAGCGTTCCAGGCTCTTTGTCATGTCAAGAAAGTTCTGTGTGCCACGTAGATCCAGGTATGCCAGTTTCAAAGCATTCAGTCCATATAGGAACAGCTCCTTTTTGTTCATGGTTATCTTGTTATCAGTGATCTTGTGTTTGAGTTTGTCTTTGAGTATGGAAGACTCGTTAACTTTCACTTCGATTGGTAAACTGTTGTCGTGATGGAATAAGTTCCCAAACGTTACTATATCATCGTAACAAAACAGTTTGTTGTCGTGAAGATCTATGGAAAACAGCTGTTTGAGTTTATCGGACCTAGCTTTGGTCCTGCAGTATGAGTTGACAAAAGTGGTTAGTCTTGGATGCACCACATGACGTGATTGGATATCTGCAAAGTGTAGAAGCTCATCAGATGCTTGTCTTTTGGTGGTTTTATTGAGCAATTGGTTGATTCTGGAAACTCTATAGAGCTTTGAGTAGATATTGTTCATTAGATGTTTGTGTATGGTTCTTCAGGGTATATATTTGTCATTACAAATAGACTGGTGATGAATTGTTGAATATATGAAATATATTAAAACTAAATCCACCTTTTCTAGTAGATGTAAAATCTTTTTTTTTTTTTTCTGCTAATTTTTTTTTTTTTTTTTTTTTTTTTTTTTTTTTTTTTTTTTTTTTTTTTTTTTTTTTTTTTTTTTTTTTCTTTTTTTTTTTTCAATTTTTTTACCTCGATGAAGATAAATGAGATATGTGATTTACAAAAAAAATTATATCAAAACCCCAAAAAAATAAAAGCAGACTTTTCCAGAACAATCGTATATCAGCAATATGGCAGTTTCCTCCTCTAAATCTTCATCAACAAAGAAGGCTTCATCTGGTGGTACAAAGGCGTCTGAAAGCTCGATCAAATTACCTGATGAGTTTATTGTTAGACCTTACAACTATGCTTCTTCCAAATCGTTATGTGAAATAGTCATCAATAATGAGGTATTGAAGGTACTGGGACTGAAAGAAAATGCTAGTAATTTCATAGATTTCAACAAGGTGAACTCCATAAACATGCAACTAACAGCCTTGGTCACTTCATCTGCCGACTTGGACACAAACGTTGTTCTGATAGGCGATGAACTGCGTGCCCTTTGTAACCTGACTTTGGGGGATCGAGTTCACTTGAAAAAAAATGAGAAAATGCCAGGATATTGCACCAATCTGAAAGTCAAAACAAAGCCAGCAGCAAGCAACACTGAAATCACCAAGTTGATATCACAAATGGGCATTGTTTACCCGGGAATGTATATACAAAAAGATGTACTAATCATTGACATGAACTATCCAAGTATGGATGAGGAATCCCTGGGGGAAAGTCTGGGAAACATGGCTCTTGATGCAAAGAGTGTAGAAAGGGTGGCCATTTACCATCCAAAAAGCACAGTCATTGAATACACAGATGGCCCCAATGATGCTTTGAACGTTATGAAGTATCCAAAGTGTGAAAGTGTGACCTTTGACTCCCTTGGTGGGATGAAGCAACACATTGACCAGCTAAGAAAAAACATTGATCTTCCCTTGAACAAGCCCGAGATTTTCCAAGAGTTTGGGATATCCCCACCAAGGGGGATCCTGCTGCATGGTCCGCCAGGAACA
Source organism: Hanseniaspora lachancei (assembly GCA_030567275.1). Lineage (NCBI taxonomy): Eukaryota > Fungi > Ascomycota > Saccharomycetes > Saccharomycodales > Saccharomycodaceae > Hanseniaspora > Hanseniaspora lachancei. The sequence goes on along the minus strand of JAJLRX010000281.1, from coordinate 9,854 downwards.
GGGAAAACCATGCTGCTGAAGTGCATAGCAAACGAGTTCAAGACCCATGTGTTGTCCATCAACGGTCCCTCCATTGTCAGCAAGTACCTGGGAGGCACTGAGGAGGCCCTGAGAAACATCTTTTTGGAGGCGCAAAAGTTTCAGCCGGCCATCATCTTCATTGATGAAATTGACAGTTTGGCACCAAACAGAAGTAATGATGAAAGCGGTGAGATGGAGAGCAGAGTTGTGGCCACCTTGCTGACCCTGATGGATGGGTTTGATGGCGCTTTTGACAAGATATGCATTGTTGGTGCCACGAACAGACCGAACTCCATTGATCCTGCCCTGAGAAGGCCAGGGAGATTTGACCAGGAGCTGGAAATAGGTATACCCAACATGGATGCCAGATTTGAAATACTTCTGAAGCAGTTTGAAAGAATGAATGGAAACAAGAAACAATTATCTGTTGAGGACATCAAGGCGGTTGCCTCAAAGACCCATGGGTATGTTGGGGCTGACTTGACAGCCTTGGTTAGAGAGTCTGTGATGAAGTGTGTTGAGAGAACATTAACCGAATCGAATGTCAAGCTTTGTGTGGACGACATTAATGCTGCGCTTTTGGACATAAGGCCCTCAACAATGAGAGAGATATTCCTGGAAATGCCCAAGGTTCACTGGTCCGACATAGGAGGACAACATGAGTTGAAGAGAAAGATGAAGGAGATGATTGAGCTGCCTCTGCAGTATGCCGACACCTTCCAACAACTGGGTGTCAAGTGTCCAAAGGGTATTCTGATGTACGGCCCACCTGGATGTTCCAAAACACTCACAGCCAAGGCATTGGCAACTGAATCAGGCATCAACTTTCTGGCTGTGAAGGGGCCTGAAATCTTTAACAAGTTTGTTGGTGAATCTGAAAGAACCATTAGAGAGATTTTCAGAAAGGCCCGAAGCGCATCCCCAAGTATCATTTTCTTTGATGAGATTGATGCCATCAGTAGATCCAGAGACGAGGAGGGAGGGTCATCAGTGCATAGCACAGTGCTCACCACACTGCTGAATGAAATTGATGGTGTTGAAGAACTGAATGGGGTGGTCATCGTGGCTGCAACCAACAGACCTGATGAAATTGACTCTGCCCTTTTGAGACCAGGAAGATTGGACAGACACATCTATGTATCTCCACCTGATTACGAGGCTAGACTACAAATCATCAGGAACTGCACAAGAAAGTTCAACATGGATCAGCAAGAAAACTTTGACGAATACTTGAAGCATTTGGCAAAGGAAACAGATGGATGCTCAGGTGCTGAGGTGGTCCTGATGTGCCAAGAAGCCGGTCTGAATGCAATCATGGAGTCATTAGACAAAACAAATACTGTTTTGCCGTCTCATTTTGAACGTGCTGTGGAGAACATATCCAGAGGTATAACACAAGACATGCTAGATTACTATAAAGATTTTGAATCTAGAAGTGGTATAGACATTTGATGAATAAATAACAAGTAAATTTTATTGGTTTCGAAAATGAAGAATTGAGTGTTATTTTTTCTTTTTTTTTTTTAGATTTTACTTTTACTTTTATTTTTTATATTTTGATTCCTTTTTTTTTTTTTTTTTTACGATTACATATCAAATCGATAGTGAAGGCCCCCCCCCCAATAAACTCACATTATCAGTAATGCCAGCTAAATCTATATTCACACAGGCATACAAATCGCGAGACTTGTTTAAAGGTGAGTTTTCAGAAGCTTTGGAAAGATTGGTCAGTTCATTAGACTCAACATTGGCAATTAATGTGTATATCCCTCAGAAATCAGCTCTATCTATATTGAATTCATACATAACATTTGATGAGCTCAAGCAAAAGTTTGGAAAGATCAAGATCTACAATCAAATCAATGATATAGAAGATGACAATAGCGTTATCGTGTTGCAAGTTCAGGATATACTAAAAGATTTGAGCTATGCAGATATCGAAACTTTACAAAAACACTGGGGTAGAAGCTTGAATAAGGTTTTAATTTTGGGACAGGAACCAAGGTCAGAGTTTCAGGATCTGAAGGAACAGACCATCAAGTTTATTTACAAGATACCGGAGAATACCAACCTAGAAATTGAAATGATTGAGGTGCCATTGTTTCGCTTAGGCGAAGAAGTTTTCAGTCGCACTTTAGATGAGGAGGACAACTTGGTCAGACCCATAAAGACAGATAAGTCCAAGTTACTGAACATGACAAGAAAGTGGATGGAGATCAATAATATAGAAAACATTAACAAGATAATATCCTGTGAGGGCTCCAAAGGCATTGAGAGTTGTGACTTAGCAGCACATGACTTGTCACGCATGTTGGAACAGGAGTATAAAACCAAAAGGCAAGATGATGTATCTTTGACAGCAAACGAGACTGCAATGTGATAATTTTTGATCGAAGCTGCGACAGAATCACACCATTGTTGACAGACTTGACGTATGCAGGCTTATTGAAAAAAATTAATAAGCAGTTTTTGGTGGATATAGTAACAAAGGAAAACAACAATGGTGGTGAATTAAAGGACAACATTTTTGAGAATTTGAAATTTTTGAATTTTGGAGAGGTTGGCTCAGTGTTGCAACGATTGTTGAGGAGTTATGGAAAGGCAACAGACACGAAGCTGACTACAGATACAAGTGTGAGTGATGAGTTGAGTAGAATGATCAAGATGCTTTCCAATGAGGAAGTGATCTCCAATTCCAAGAACCTTCCAAGACATGTGAACGAGGCATCGAAAATGATGGATGAAACAAAGAATCCCAAATACAACCTGGAGGACATCATTGATATTGAAAGCTTATTGTTGAGTGAATGGAACACTCAATCGAGATATTTGAACAACAACACAAAGATTAAGTTCAGCTGGAACAAGCTTGCCAATTCCGGTAACAGGGGTTCCAAGATCGTGGATGATTTCATGATCATTGGGTGGATTGAGGAACAAAACTTTCTAGGGAATTATACATTTGAGAAGCTGATGAACGTGTTGATTTTGTACATCAAGCTTTATGGACCCATTGTTAGACAAGATGAATTTTTTAATAGGTTGTTAACATCTTTTTCAGATAGGTTTGGAAGTGATGAGGTATGTGTTGTGTTTGAGAGGTTGTTTTCCGAGTCCAATTTGGTGATTGATTCCAAGTTCAACAATAGTCTCTTTTCATTGGGTTCTAAACAAGAACCAACAAAGAACCTAAAAATGCTGGAGAACAATAAAAGACATTTACACCTGATGAGTTATTTGCACTATGTATCCAACACCGAAAGGGAAAATCCGATGTACATGAGCCTGCTGGATACATTGAACAAGACAACATCTGTTGTAGGATTTGACTTTATGCAAAGTTTGGGATTTGAGAAGGTTGAGGACACAGCTATGGATCCTTTGTCATTTGCTTATTGTGGCATAGTGCCTGTGGTAACACGATTGTTGCAGTATGTGTTGACAGTGGATAGCTTCAATCCTAGTGTTTTGAAACTGGGAATGCCCACGGACATCATCAATGATGTGAGAGATCAAGAGATAACCCCCCTGTTGACAGTATCTGAAAGGCAATTGATGAAACATAAATCAGGAAGCTACAAAAAAACATCAAAGTTGACATTTGCCAAGACCTTGGTGATATTTACGAATGGGGCTACAATGGGTGAATTGGCAACCATAGATAAATTAAATAAACTGATGATTAAGTCTTGTGATATCAATGAGGATATGGAAATGGTACCTATCAGTGTTATTACTGATAAAATCATATAGATGAACTTTTCCTTTTGATATATAAAATATAAGTTTAAAGACACATAGTTCAGAGAATAAAAGAAGGATGTTACAATAAACTAGTGTTAATGGAATATGATGGGATGTTTATGAAAGAGGAAAGTCTATTGGTGGTTTTTGTTTATTAAAACCCCCCATGGAACAGTGATCCCATAATAAAAAAAAAAAAAAAGTAGATTCCTATTCTTATTACTTTAATTGTTATAATTTATGTATTTGTAAAAAAATTGTTGAAAAAAATCATTTCCTATTAATATGATTTTACTTTTTATATTTATGATATGATTAAGTTTGTTTAAGCATCAAGATCTTGCTTTTGCTTGGCTAAAGAAGCGTAGTATTCTTCTCTCTTAGCAATCAATGGTTTGTGGAAGTTGTACCAGTAGTAAGAACCACCAATAGTACCGAAGATGAAACTAAAGGTGATATTGGTGAAAGTTCTTCTGATGTGAGTACCTTTAATTGGAGCAATAGCCATTTTATATGTTTAGTGTATATGTAAGTTTATAATGAAAGAGAATATAACCTTGGTTATTTTGTATAGAATTATGAGTTATGGATTGGAGAAATAATTTAGTATATAAAGTTAACCTATTAAACAAAAGTAAATAATAAAGAAAGAGAAATAAAAAAAAAAAGAAGAAAGAAAATTTTTCTATGTCACTTTATTTGTAGTATTTTTTAATATGGTGAGAAAGAGTTAAAAAGTAGTATATAAATTATTTGTATAGTGTTAGTAAACTAGAAAATGGTATATATTTTGTATTGGGTAAAAAAAAAAAAAACAAAAGAAGAAGGGAAAGGTAAAAGCATATTTTCAGATGGATTTGGTGTATACACTTTGTAGGCCAATAGAATTGTTGTTTGCTGCTATGTCATGTGACATGTGCTTACTCTTATATCCGATAAAGAAACCAAACAACAACCCCATTCTCTTTTAACTTGATTCACCAATTTATTAAAATCCGTTAATCCTCTTTTTAGTAATAATTTTTTTTTTAAACCAATTAAATCAAGATAAACATCACACACATGGTTTTTTATATATATATATTTTTATATGGGAAAAAGCTAAAAAAAAAAAAAAATACTTAGAGATTTTAAATTTTTTTTTTTTTTTCTTTCCTTTTTTTACTTTACCGTACAACTTTGAGTTTTCCTTTAGAATTTCTTTACTTTTGACAAAGAACACAGAAAATAGATAAAAAAAAAAGAAGTATTCTTTTTAAATTCTTCTCAATTCTTATAACAGAAATATTCTATCACAACCTGTTAATAAGTTATATAAACATTAAACACCACAAGCAATACACACATACATAACAAACAACATGTTTTTGAAACAATTAGCTCAACAAAGAAGACAATTCTCCATCCAATCCAAGCAATTGCACCAATTCGGTGTTGCTGACAAATTATACTCCAACTTGCCTTTCAAGGTCAAAAACAGAGTCATTCCTTACAAGATTGTTCACTACTCCTTCTTTGTTTTCGGTTATTCTCTTCCTTTCATTGTTACCTACATCCAATTGAAGAGAGCCGGTAACATCTAAAAAAAAATTCTCCTAAATGATCATTGCCTATTATATCGATATTCCATTTTTTTTTTTAAAAAAAAAACACTTTTGAATATCTTCTAAACCACCCTGTGTTTACTTTCCTATTTTCTCTCTTTTGAAAAAAATTAAGAGAAGAACTATGAAATTATATTAATCAGAAAAGGATAAAGATTATTACTTTGAAAGCATTATACATTAACTGTTTAGTTATCATCTTCAAAACAAAAGAAGATATACCTTAATTTCAAAAAGTTAACTATTTATTTATCTAGGGTCATATATATTTAAAGTTTAAGAAGATAAATTCCTCTTTTTTTTTTTTTTTTTTCTTATTCTAATTGTTATTTACTTTCTTTTCTATGTGAAAATATTCCCTTTCTTCCTCCTATTCCTCTGCCCACAGATAACTTAAATGAGGATCCGTTTTTGCTATGGTAATATCCACTGCTCCGTCTTGAGCCATTAGCATGCATCCCAGACGAGTGTGGAATATGTTCTTGAGCCTCTAGGTATTTACTTGTTCTTGTAGGTAAGACAATCCCATTGTTAGCCTTCATGATTGCTTGCAATTGGTTTGGTGAAGTTGTAGCATGCATGGGTACATTGGTGTTTTTTATACTTCTGTTTTGCTTATGTTCGTATCTACTACTCTCCTCGTTGATTTCATATTTGTTCTCAATAAGGGCCATGTTTTTATGTATATCCATATAATGGTTATGACTGGGGTACCTCTTCTGTGTCTTATTCAACATCCCAACGCTTTCCTTAACATTGTTAACAAAGCTTCTTGTGCAGTTGCTCTTTGGTTGCTCTCGTTCCCTTTGGTAGTGTCTTTGCAGCAAGAGTTGATACTTGTCATGTAGCTCAGCAAAGTTTTTCAACTGCGATGTTAAATCATGGATAATGCTCTCATAATCATGGGTCTTTTTTGCCAACTCATCATTCTTGCTTGTCAAGTAATGACACCGCTCCTTGAGGTTCATTATCTGAAACTTTGCTATTCCGTAAAAATCCTCTAGCTGGGTTGTTATATCAACAAAAAAGTTGTTAATGCCACTGTTGTCCTTGTTCAAGGTGTTGTCTGATAAACCAACATCCACCTCATGATTGGTGCTGTCCATTTTAAAGTTGGTCAATGTCATGACATTCACATTTCGCTGGTGGCACTTTGCACAGTGATCAATGGATTCTTTCTGGTGCTTTGAACACAAAACATGTGCACAGCTAGTCAAGTAAAAACACTCATTTGTGTTGTACAAAGCATGGCAAACAGAACAATCCACAATCATTTTTCTTTTATAATTTTTATCCAAATAAATGAGTATGTTGCCTTTGTTTCTTAAGTTATATTTTTGTCTTTGGATAAAACAGAAATATTGTTTGATTTGTTTCTAACTATTACTTTAATATTCATATTCGAATGAAAGATAATATACAATGATCAAATCACTTTGATGAAATGAAAATTTCCCTTTTCGGGTCTTTTGCTAAAAGGGGAAGCGTGAGTACCTAATGGTGGGAGTGAGCTAACTTTCCCTTGGCTAAGCATTTAATGATTTAAGCGCCTTTTTTTCCCCCTTGTTATCATTTAATTTATATTTGTTTTTTGTTTTTTTTGTAGTTCACATTCATACACAGTTTTCAATTGGGAACAGATATCAAAGTGTTCTTGAGCAAACTCTCTCTTTGAAAGTTCGGGAAATGTCACAGTATGCGATGGGGGGAAACAGTAAACGGTGAGGTATCCCGATTAAGGAGTCCGATTTTATTGACATCCCCTTGGAAAGAATCATCTCTTTTTCTAAAAAAAAAAAAAAAAGAAGCCTCTGTATATTCAGTACTGATGAGTAATTAACTCCTGCAAATATATATACTCTTGATTCATAAGGTATTAAGAGTAATATCAAACACCAAAGTATTATACTAAAAGGCTTGATAACCATAAAGATCAACCATTTCCAATGTTTAATATCAAATCAACGCTGCTGAAGCAAGCAAGCAAAATCAAGGTCAAAACACCTGTTGTTGAGCTAGACGGTGATGAAATGACTAGAATCATCTGGGACAAAATCAAGAAGACCTTGATTCATCCATACTTGGACATTGACCTAAAGTACTATGACCTGGGCATCAAGAAGAGAGATGAAACCAATGATCAGATCACCAAGGACTCCGCGCTGGCAATCAAGAAGTACGGTGTTGGGATCAAGTGTGCCACCATCACTCCTGACGAGCACAGAGTGAAGGAATACAACCTGAAGCAGATGTGGAAATCTCCCAACGGAACCATCAGAAACATCCTTGGGGGTACTGTTTTCAGAGAACCAATCATCATTTCAAACATCCCTAGATTGGTTTCCAAGTGGAACAAACCTATAGTCATTGGTAGACACGCACATGCGGACATTTACAAGTGCCAGGACATGTTGGTTCCAAAGGAAGGAGGCTCTCTGGAAATGGTGTACACCAATGCGAAGACGGGGGAAAGACAAGTCATTCCTGTTTACGACTTCAAGGGCAATGGTGTTGCATTGACCCAGTACAACACTGATGAGAGTATTTATGGCTTTGCTCATTCCTGCTTTAACACTGCCTTGGACAAGAAAATGGACTTGTACTTCAGCAGCAAGAACACCATCTTGAAGAAGTACGATGGAAGATTCAAGGACATCTTTGAGGAGGTTTACCTGTCCACCTACAAGTCCAAGTTTGAGGCCATTGGTATCCAATACACCCACAGACTGATTGATGACATGGTTGCTCAGATGTTGAAGTCAAAAGGTGGCTTTGTCATGGCCTTGAAAAACTACGATGGTGATGTTATTTCCGATATTCTAGGCCAAGGGTTTGGTTCTCTAGGTTTAATGACATCTGTCTTGGTTTCTCCAGACGGAAAGTCCTTCGAGTCTGAAGCTGCTCACGGCACAGTCACCAGACACTACTACAAGCACTTGAAGGGCGAGCCAACATCCACCAACTCCATTGCTTCCATTTTCGCCTGGACCAGGGGATTGATCAAAAGAGGCGAGCTTGACAGCACTCCCGATCTGGTCAAGTTTGCAAAGGACTTGGAAAAAATCACTGTTGAAACTGTTGAAAGCGGAATCATGACCAAGGACTTGGCCATTGCCAGAGGGGTTCCTGAAGAGTTTGTTGACACCGATGGGTTCTTGGATGCCGTTGCCAACAACTTGAAGAAGAAGTATGGAAGCAATTAGTTCAATATTCATATATATATTCAAAGCTAAAAGTTACTTTTTTTTTTTTTTTGATCATATGAATCATCAATGATATTACCTGTTTTTATTTAAATACTCATTCATGAACTTCAGTGAGTAGAAAGTTCCGCACATCACCATCAAGAATCTGCCTATGGGTCTGGCATGAACTTTGTATATCAACGCATGCGGTGATACTTCCTTTTTAGGTTCCATTGGGTGTTACTTAGTTACACTAATTGTCTTCTTTTTTTGTTGTGTTTAATTTTTAACTTATTTTTCATATTTACATGTTTTCAAAAATAAAGAAAAAAATTCAAAAAGACATGTCTCCACAAATGTACACTGAGGGGTAGGTGGGGGAAAAAAAAAACACATTAAATAAGCTATATACAAGGTAAAGATCACTTCTGCAATCTTAAATCATTAACAACTTTCCATAGCAGTTCACGTTCATTTTCACTGGACGCAGCACCGGAGGCTGTCCACCTGATCTTCATATCTTGATCAACAACAAGAATGACTGGTGAGTATGGGTTGAACAAGTTCAGATTGTATCTTAGTGAAAAACTCAAGTCCTTGTCAATGCTGTATGTGAAGAACTTGTCTTGATATTCCTTTGGTACGCTTTTGAACAAGGACTTCTCCATGAAAAAGTTGACCAGTCTCTGCACAAATGAGTTGATACCATTGATTTGTATTATTTGTAGGGGTAACGCCATTTTCGAATTTGTATTAGATGTTTTACCTTGTTGTTTATTGAATTTGTTCAAGTGAGGGTTTTTTTTTATCTGTTTGAGACTCTTCAAAAAGTCATCGTTGTACCTATCAAATGCAGCTGGGCTCTTGAGCATGTTGTCCTGTTCTGTCTTGAACCATGAAGAGGACCAGTCATTTGCACTTTGAACATTGGGCTTGATGACCAAAATGGAAATCTTGTCTTTAAGTCTTGTTTCCAAGCTTATTTTCTTCCCATCAATGCCCTTGACAGCCATGTGCGGTATGTATTTACTGGTTTTCTTATCAAATGCGCTTGTTGGACTGGTGAACATTTTCCCCTTGAATTCAGTGGCCATTCGCATACAGTAGACTGACGAGAAAACCTGCTCCATTCTTAATTTCTGTAGCTTAGCGGTTGATGCATCTTCGCTTCTGTTTCTTAGAATATTCAGATAATCACTGTACACATCTGTTTCTTTTGGTTCAGCAGAAAGCCCAGGAATGGTGTCCTCAACACTCTTGTCGAAGTAGTAAAGTTCACGCTTGGCAGTTCTGATTTGCA
>JAJLRX010000280.1:0-35728 GCA_030567275.1 Hanseniaspora lachancei | reverse complement strand
AAAACCATTGACAAAATCAAGGATCCTGAAAATGCTAATGAAGCAAAAAATGAAATGAAGACAGTGAAGTTTAAGGACTTACCTGAGGGTGCCTTACTTGAGCATGAAAGCTTGAACAAGGTGGGCACTGTTTACATTCCTTCATCGTTGTTAGATCCTAATATAGTTGATCCAGAAAACGAGGAAGAAAGATTGTACACTCCACACAAGTTGATGACCCCATTGGATGGAATTACTTGTGAAAGAATTGGATGCTTGAACTGTGGTGAGAATGGGGGTATCCGAACATCTGTATTCTCTGGTCTTTCTTTGAACTTACCTAGTGACTCCATGAACGGTATCTTGAAGTTATCTGGTCTGCTAAATGAATGGAAGAAGCCAGAAATTATTGAGGGTGTGGAGTGCTACAGATGTTCATTGAACCTTTTGAAGGAACACTTAATCAAACTAGTCTCGAAGGATGAGAATCCTGAACATATTAAGCTTTTACAAGATGTGGATGAACTATTGACCGAACATGTGATTGATGAGGAAAAATATAAATCACTCAGAGATGAAAACTTCATAGCAAAAATATCAAAGTCCAAAAAAATCTTGATAGCCAGACCACCACCACTGTTGTCCATTCACATCAACAGATCATGCTTTGATATGCAAACCTTCCAAATAAGAAAGAATAATTCCAGAGTCGTTTTCAACAGCAAATTGAACTTGACTCCATGGACCACTGAGTTCAAGGATTTGCAATTGGATGCAAGATTGCCAATGTCTAGAAAGGAGGATGAAAATGAAGAGAAATTCAAGCAAGATGAGGATGAACACATTGGACATGAATCCAGACTGGCCCATGAAAGAGTGCAAAAGGAGTTTGAAGAGGACTATTACAGCAATGACGAAACCTCGGACGACCAAGAAATGCCTGAAAACCCTCCAAACTATTCTGAAATGGAAAATGAAGAGACATCTTCTGATGAGGAGGAAAAAGCTGAAGAAAAGGAGGACGAGTACCCAAAGCCATCCTTGACTTTGAACTCTGTCAAGGCAATCAACACTCCAGACAGTCCCCTAACCTATCAGTTGAAGTCTGTTATAATCCATTATGGATCCCATAATTACGGGCACTACATAGCATTCAGAAAGATAAGAGGATGCTGGTGGAGAATCTCTGATGAGTCTATAGCCTTGGTGGATGAGCAAGAAGTTTTGGGAATTCCTGGTGTGTTCATGATGTTCTATGAGTACGATTACGACCCCGCCACCCGGAAGATGAAGGAGGACTTGAAAGTTGCTGAGTTGAATAAGAAAATTGAAGACACCATGATCAAGAATGCCGAGTTGTTGAAGATGAAGGAAGAAGAAATGAAGAATGCAGAACTTGTAGCAGAATCTGAAGTTAACCACTCAGTCCAAAACCCAGAGGAGGAGTATAGAGAGGGAGGTGTTTTATTAGAACAAGAAGAATTAGAAGAATAAAGAAGGATCATTGACGATCAAGATCCTTTTATATACAAAATCATCGTTGAACCTTATTATATAGCTAATTGGAAACAAAAAAAAAGAAGTATCATTTCCAGAGTACTCACTGTTTCATCTGTCTCTTTCTTAGGTTTTGCAGTATTTCGTTTTCCCTCTCTTCTTTCAACATGTCATCTCTTATCAGTTCTTCTATGTCATACTCAAATACGTTTGGATCATTCATGTCTTTGGCGGTGATGTTCTTCTTGAGAGAGGTCATGAGCTTGGTGTTGTTTTCCGGCTCAACATTTAATTTATAGCCAATTTTCTTTTTGTTCTTGAATGTCTTGGAATTCTTGGCATCAAACTTGAGCACACCTGACATGATAGGGAATAGAAAGCCTACAATAAAAACCAGTGCAATCAAAGCAACAATAATAAGAAACATTTTGTCAAGCAGGTTATACTGTAGTTGTTCTTTTTGAGTATCTGTAGAGATGTCATTTTGATAGATAATGTATGTGATAGCATTATATATTTTTTTTCAAAATACAAGGTGAAAATTGATTTTAGAAAAAAAAAAGGAGAAAATTTAAGGACACAAGATGCTGTTTCCAAACAGAATAAAGCTAATAATCCTTTTATGTTTTTTTTTTTTTCACCGGTTATATTTTTCAAAGAGATCACGTGCAATACTCTCACATGTTTCATACATACGATGTACCCAAATGTTTATAATTTTTTTTTAGAGTTTTTCAACAAGTTCAAGAAATGAACACTCCACATTAAAGATATATACAAATATCAACTTCATATAATACTCTTGTATTCTTTCTGATCATTAAAAGCTCTGGTTTAACAACACCAGTACAATGCTTAATATACTTAAACTTACTGCCACTAAACGTCTTTCTAGCAGAACTGGCTACAACAAAGTAATCTATTCACAAATCCACATACAGCCGGTTTATAAAAACAAAATCAGTGCTGCCACAAGTGGTGTTTCCATCCCAAAGCATATTCTAGATCTAAGTTCTGACTTGTATGACAAAAAGGCTAATTTGTTTTTAGAGGATCTGACTGATCAGCTGGAGTCGCTGTCCGAAGATGATCCCTCGTTCATAAGCTCCGTAGATGCTGCCCAGGGTGTCGTGGAGTTTGATTTGGAGAATGTTGGGACTTATGTCATCAATAAACAGCCTCCTAACAAGCAGATATGGCTGTCATCACCTATTTCAGGTCCATTCAGATTTGATTACGACAGCATCAGGGATAATTGGATATCATTGAGAGACAACAACTTGGATCTTTTGAGCCACTTGAACAAGGAAATTAAAGAAACTTCTAACGACAAGTATAAATTGGAACTTTGATGTAGTTATTTCTCACAGTTGCAATTCACATGTAAATAATAAAAATAAAAGATAATTATAATTTGAGGACTCCTGCTTCATTTAGAATGTTTTATATAAACTATACATATTTCTTTTTTTCTTGATGAAAGCTTAACTTGGTATTTATTGAAAAAAAAAATAAAATTTCAACACTTTTTGTTTTCTTATTTCTTTGAAAAGCTACGTATGCAGCAGTCATTTATACTTGTTATCCATGAAATAGAACTTGTCTCAAATATAATTAATACAAAGCACACGTAACATGCGTTTATCTGCTGATTTTATCTCTAAACCTGATAGCGGTTTGTTAAATTTTTCCCCCACCCCTTAAAAAATATATGATGACTATATAAAGGAAGTATCGCAACAACGAATTGATCAAGACACATTTCTGCTTAATAAAGTCAATGCTTATTTGAAAGTTTATTAAATGTTTTCTCTACATTTAAAACAAAATAAAAAAAAGCAAATAGTATAACCATTCTGAAGAAAAACTATCTGTAAATAGAAATACACATCATTTTCCTTCTTTCCTAATACTAAAACAAAAGCTAGTTATATATTTACAAAAAAAAAAACAATGTCATTTGCAGTTAGTGATTTCAAAACCATCATTTTAACATTCAAAGATTCCAATGCTGCTGAATCATTTAAGAACATCGCACACAAGTTCAATGCAGAAGTTGTGCATGAATATTCCCTAATCAAGGGCTTAGCTGTGAAGGTTCCAAAGTCAGTCGATACTCAGTCATTTAAGAACGACGAGTCCCACGGCATTGTCCATGCTGAAGAGGACCAAGAGGTTAAGATCAATTAGAAGTCCAAAAGATCTGTGTAGCTTGAGGTATTGAGAGGTAATCCGTATTCCAACTGCTCAGTGTTCTTGGCCATCTTCTTACTGCTCTTTCTCCTGTGCTCACTTTCCTCAATGTTGTACAACACCTCCACAGGCAGCACCTTTTCAGGATGGACTCTGATCAAGTTCAAAAGAGTGCATCTTTTCAAAAGCTCCATTGGATCATCCAACCTCAGGTTTATTCTCGATTCGATATTTGTCATTGTGAGGAATGAGATCAATGTGAAATAAGCATCATTCAGGGCATTGTGCAATGAACCATGTGGGATGTTCAAGAATCTGAGCTGTTTCTTCACTGATACAGCATTGAACAACAGATTCATACTGATCTTTTCGGTGTCATAAACCAATATTTTTCCTGGTTTATTTTCCAAAGCTTTGCCCAGTGTCAAGTCATAATCAAATTCACAGAGACTTCTGATGTTGAACTGTCTTGTTAAGTACTTGATATCACCACCCACGGACTGCCCCACCAGTGCACATCTGAATCCATTTTTGGCAATGTTGTCGTTGTTAAAATACCTGTCCCATATGCTCTGAAGAAACTTGTTGGTCTCACGTTTTGTTAGAATGTAGGTTTCATTAAATAAAGATTCTGGCTTTTTGCACAGAATGTGAACTGAATTTCTGCTGTCGATTTCTTCCTCTATTATTACATGGTATTTTCTAAAGGTGGGCATTTGGCTGGTACAATGATCCCCGCTCATGAGGCGGTTTCCATTTTCTCTAGGATCATATATGGTGATTCCAACTTCAGTGATTTTGTGCGTGAACTCATACTCTTCCAAGTCAATGGATATGTATATTGTATCATGCAGGTTTGTTGACGCTATATATTTTTTTAAATTGTCCCCAGTATGGTTATTGTGTTTATTTATTGATCTTTTTGATAACTCATAAATCATCTTTTCTTCTAGACTTAGGCTCTCAATGTTTTCATATTTCACGTCCACACAACCATTTTTTAGCAAGCTATCTGGATGTTCCCTTTCCATGTACTTCATCAGCACTTGCTGCTTCTGAACATTTATCACGTGAGCTGTTTTGGCATAGCTATCTATCCTTTTGAGTATACTTGCTTTGAACTTATCATCGTATACCACCATATCAAGTACATCTTGATTGCTTCTGTGCATAATTCTAGCATAGTCTGAGTTTGGGACTGTGTCAATTCTTCTTTTGAATTCATTATCCAGTTTCAACAGTTTTTGAATAGGACGTGTGTATAAATCAGTTATTTCTTGTTGTCTTATAGAGCTATTGACAATCTTTTTGAACAAAGAAGGTTCACTTGTGGAGGATCTACGTCTAGATTTATTTCTGTTCATTTGTACGGCAAAACTTCTTTAAACTTTAGTCGGATATTTATCAATGGTATCATTGATACATTTATCTAATTTTTTTTGAATTTGAATTGATATACCAACTGTGTTGTTCGAATATACAAGAAGTTTGCCTAAAGTTGCCTACATTGTTTTTTTCTCCAAGAAAAAAAAGTGGAAAAAAAGCAATTTTGAAACATAATGGAAAGTGTTCCGATTACTGAGACTTGTATGAACATTTCCAGTATGAATTCACGAGAGAACAATAACATTTGCCATCTTCGCCTAAGAGCTCTCAAATTTGATTATGAAGAAATAACCAAAAACAAGAGCTTCCTTTTTATATTTTATATTAAATGAATCATTATGTATGCTCCATGTTCAAGCAACTAACAGGCAGAGCTGTATGACGACATAGAAATCAGAAGTGTCACGTGCTGAGTTGTCACTTTGTTGAAAATTATCAACCAAAAAGAAAAAAAATAACATTATACGCAGTTTAATCATACACTTTCAAGCGAAATCATCCCTTGTCTTTTTTTTTTTCATTTTTCTTTATTCTCCCCAATATATGTAAATTCATTCGACAATTGACTACGAGTTATAAGGAGATGGTCTACACATAATGACATGCACAACAAATAGATATAGTAATCACCACCACTTATACCACTATAAGCATAAAGAAGAACCAACACAAAACATGCCATCAGAAAATGCCAACCCCGCTGGGAAAACGCGAAAACACCTTTACAGTGCGTTCATAGTTGGTGGGATTTCTTCTGTTATTCTACAGCCACTGGATCTCCTCAAGACTCGAAAGCAACAAAAGAGAAACAACAACCAGAAGTACCTACTAAAAAATGATATCAAAAAATCAAGTATTCTGGATCTATGGAGGGGAACATTCCCGTCATTCTTGAGAACGTCCATAGGATCAGCTTTGTATTTGACGTCACTGAACAGTTTTCGACACTTAATCTTCCAGTTTGAAAACAATCGAGAATACAACAAGTCGTCAACTTTGCCCAAAATATCCAGCGTGGGAAATCTTATATCCGCCTCCGTGGCAAGGTCATCTGTGGGCTTTTTGCTGATGCCACTGACGGTGATAAAAACACGGTTTGAATCTTCTCTGTACAATTACAAAACACTTGGCGATGCGTACACAGATATAATGAGGGAGAGCGGGGTCAAGGGCTTTTTCAAGGGCTTTGGATCAACCATACTGAGAGACTCTCCCTATGCGGGAATATACCTGATGAACTATGAGCTGTCAAAGACCCTTCTGAACACGTATAGCGAGAACTCGCTGTTCATAAACTCAAGCTCTGCGATAGTGGCTGCTATAGTTTCAAGCACATTAACAGCACCCTTTGACACCATCCGAGTTAGAATACAGTTGCAGCCAAAGCTGAACAAGAACATGCTGAAGACATTCACTGACATTGTGAAAAACGAGGGTGTTTTGAACTTATTTGACGGATTATCTTTGAGATTGATTAGAAAGTCCCTGGCGGCAGGCATAGCCTGGGGTGTTTATGAGGAATTAATCAAATAAACTTGTATATATGACAAAAAAAAAAAGAAGGAACGAATTGCTCTTAAAACTTCATTCCCTTATTTAGGATGGATGCAAACGTGGACTTAGGCAGACACAAAGTGGAGTCAAGGATCCCATCCACCAATCCAATTGCACAGAGAGTTGTGAAGCTGTGGTATACATCACTGTCTATATGGCCATCATCGTCGTCCTCAACCAAATGCTTGGCAAACCCTCCCTTTATAGGATCTTGTAGCTTAAGAACGTAAGCTTTGTACATGTTCATATCATAAACAAGGCTTTGTGAATTTTGAAAATAGCTCATGGCTGACAAGTTCCAAAATGCATAACATGAATCTACCTTTTTGTTTTCTCTACCATTGAAGCCCCCATTTCCGTTATACTCAGGATCCTTGTGTTTGTACACCTGTCTGTGGCATAACCAGTCAAAGACGACATTTTTCTTCCTTTCGTTTATACAATAACCAAATCTCAACTTCAACAATTGAAAAATGTTTGCTATACAGGAGATGTACCCAGAATGGACATCACCCTTTGTATAGTTGGTGAATCCATAGTTATCAATGAAACAGCCATTCTCAATAGACTCAATGGTCTTTTGAAGATCAGGTTCTTCAAGTTCACTAAATATAAACAAAAGCGAGAACCCCATGTAAAAGTCTCTCACATCATCACACGATCCATAAAGGTACTCTTTGATCTGTTTGGAGATTCTCGAAACATTGACAAATTGGAAATCTTTACACCCGAGTAATAACAAGTTGAGAACAGCAAAGAAATTCTGAGGAATGTTGTGTTCAATACCCCTAGGGAAACGATGCTTGCTTGGAGTGAACCCACAAAACTCGTCATTTTCCACATACAAGGCCCTTAAGTAGTCAATGCTTGCCTTGGAGTTGTCAATCCTTTGTGAAAGCAAGTATTTGGAGAGTAAAGAGTAATAAATTACGGTGAATCTGTTGGGATCATAAGAAATTGCACTTGGGGGCAAGTAGCCTAGATAAAGGGAGAAGTAATTGCTATGCTTCTTTGCGTTGAATGCCGAGGATGCCATGATTGATAGGGGAGATTTGGAGGTGAGTTTATGAAGACTTATTTCTCTGATCATCAGTGGAAAGGCAATTGATGCGGAGGAGCCTTGACAAACTGATATGACTTGCTGACCGTGCCAAAATACCTTGAAATCCACTTCATCGTCACCTATTTTAACACCAAGATACTCTTGCCGATACATGTCAAGATCCGTGTCCTCGCTGAACACAGAGACATTGGCCAAGCTTGTGTAGCTCAAGCCAAGGCCTATCAGCTTTGTATAACTCTCCTTGATACTCCATATCAATGCAAAAAGCTTAACTCTGTCTTCAAAGGGTTGATTGGATAGCAAATCCATTTCTATGTCTGACAAAATCTCCCTGTATAAGGTGTGGTCAAAGCAATGGTCGTTGTCCATGTGGTCACTGACATTGGCTATGTCAATCCCAACATCAACACCGTAGTTGTTGATGATCATTGTGGTGATGTTTTCCGGTGTGCAGTTTGATAAGTTGAACTTGACATTCGAGTTATCCCTCAGCATGGGTTTGCCGTTCCTGTTGGATATGAGCTCAAAGTGGTCACTTTCCACAAAGAGACTCACAGCTTTATGGCATAGCAACTTGCTGAGAATGAAGGTGATCTTGTTATCTATGTGTTTGAAGCTGTCTAGCTTTTCAAAGTCATTGATGGAAGGGAGTAATCTTTTGAGCTGCTCAAATTCAAAATCATTTGTTTTTAGTACTTTTTTTTGATAGTCATCGAGCTCTACAAGAAATAGAAAAGATGGATTCATATATTTTCACTAACTGTTTCAACAATACAATGTTTTGTGAATGGTTATTATGGGTTTTATTCTTCCAAGCCAGTGTCTGTTTAGGGTTTTTTATTTATTTTTGGTATTAAATGTTAGTTTTTCCTCTGGGTAGACTTTGTGTGGTGCACGGCCAGAGGTCACATGACCAAACACAATTAGAAGTCACATGATGAAGTGAGTCTTGTTTATTTTATTTTCAAGCATCAACGCATTTTACCGAATATTCGGTTGATTTAACAAATGGTGCGCACAAATCACCGACCCATTTCCCATATTTTCCCTTTTTATAAAGAAAATAGAAGCATGATAATCATAGCATAATCCAGCGTGTACCATTCTCATTGTGAAAACCAAACAAAATTAAAAATACCCCACCCCTAAAAGCTGAACATCTGATAAAGTGAAGCGTCTCGGCATACACACTGAAGATATGATGTAAAATAGCGATAATGTATCAGGCCTTTGTGTACGTATTTTCAGCGCTTAATTTTTTATTTCATCTTTTTTTTCAAGGCTTATCATAATTTACGGCTATGTGTAGCTGAAACGAGTAGCCGTACTCTCTAGACCACAGCTTAAATGATGCCATGTTCAAGGATTAGATCTTGCTTATCTATTGATTTTCAAAAAAACTGAGATAACTACACTATATCTCTTTTTATTTATTTTGTATTCTTTAGGATTTGCTATTCTAATAGGATGGAATATATAAATTCAATCATAGCTTTGTTTATAAAATTGAACAAATAATTCATGCCTTTCAATCATTTAAAAAAAAAAAAAAACATATCAACTCTAAACCACAAACAATATTATCTATTAGGAGAAGAAAATGTCTTCGAACTCAGATACTCATTCCATTGAAAACGACATCAAGCCTGTCATATCAATCACCCAGGAGCAAATAGGTGACAAACACGCCCAGATCGCAACCATTCTTTCTCCGAGTGGCGAGGAGGTTGTTCTTTCCGGTGATGTTGACGATGCCATGAAGTATGCTGATGAAATCAGAGACTTTGTGTACACCCCAGAGGAAGAGAAAAAACTTGTTAGAAAGTTGGACTTGTGCCTTTTACCGATCATGGGGTTGTCATACTCCTTGCAATTCTTGGACAAAACATCCATTGGTTCAGCTGCCATCTTGGGCTTGAGAACTGACTTGAAAATGGTTGGCAAGGACTACTCAACAGCCTCCTCAATGTTCTACTATGCCTACATGGGTGGGTTGCTAGTCTTCCCTAGACTGCTCCAGAAGTCAAAGCACTTCATGCTGCTTTTGTGCACTGTCACCTGCTTATGGGGCATGGTCCAATCCTTACAAGCTGCTCCGGACATGAACTACAAGGGCTTCTTGGCCTTGAGATTCTTCCTAGGGTTCTTTGAGTCCTCAATCACTCCTGCATTTAACCACCTTACCTCCCAATACTACAAGCAAGATGAAATGTTCTCAAGATCAGTAACCTGGTTTGCGTGGAATGGGTTTGGGTCTATGCTGGGCTCCTGTATATGCATTGGCTTGGTAACACACATTGAAAACGGAGGTTCATATTCCTTACCTGCTTGGAAACTGCTGTTCTGCATCACTGGTATCATGTCCATCTTTGTCACTTGCTGTATGGCTGTCCACATCCCATCAAACCCAATGAAGTGCTGGTTCTTGAATGATAGAGAAAGAAAAATGGTTTTGAAAAGAATCCAAGCAAATCAAAAAGGCTTCGGCAACCACACCTGGAAGTGGTCTCAATTCAAGGAAGCCTTCACAGATTACAAGGTCTTTTTGATTGTTGCCTTTGCTGTTGCTGACAACATTCCAAATGGTGGGTTGACCAACTTCACTTCCATTTTGATCAAGGAAGAATTTGGCTTCTCAACATTGAAGACCCTGAAGATGAACTTGATTTCTGGTGCTGTTGAATTTGTGTGTCCTATTTTTGCTTACATTTCCTTGTACTTAAATTCAAAATTCGGTGGCTGGGTGGGCCATAAATTTGTTTGCGCTATTGTTGTTCAGGTTCTGACTTTAATCTTTATTGTCATGCTAGGCTATGCACCAAACAGATACGCAAAGCTTGCAGGTGTTTATCTAAGTGCCATAAGTCCTGTTTCATTTGTTTGTGCTCTGTCTGCAATTTCCTCCAACATTGCAGGATCCACAAAGGTGACCACCGTTAACGCTCTTTTCCTTTTAGGATACTGTGGTGGTAACATTGCTGGCTCCTACACATTCAAAACCAAAGATGCTCCTCAATACCAACCAGCCAAAAGAGACATGGTTATCTCATATGCCTTCTGTGTAGGCATCCTAGGTGTGTTGTATGCAGCCTACATCTACGAAAACAAGAAAAAAGCCAAGTTTGTTGAAGAGCACCCAGAAGAGGGTGAAAACGTTGAGAACTTGGCCTTCTTTGACCTGACTGATAAGGAAAATCCTCATTTCACCTACAGTTTGTGATTCTGCAACAAACATCCAGGGAGTATGCAAGAACTAGAACAAGAAAAAAAAATAAAAAAAGCAGTAGCCGGACTACTTCATTAATAAATAACTGTTGACAGGCTCAACTATATATCTCAACTAGTAACTATATTTTGATATGTCTTTTATTTTAAGTCATCAAGTCATAACAGAATGACTCAAAATTTGAATTTCGTTAATTTGGGGGAAATTAATAGAACTCGTTCCCACTGTTGCCAAAAAAAAAAAAGTAAAAAAAAACATAAAAAAAAAAAATTGAAAATCTCTCGAGTACTCTAATATCCTATTAATTCATACCACGTAAATGTATTAGTTATTATTTTTCAATATTTTTTCTTCAGGAATCATACTTGATTGAAATACTACACACTACCCAGTCAGAACGCATCATCCATGTTGTACAACGAAATCCCAAAAATAGTTCAAGCTGGTATTGACTTTTTATCTGCGGAAGAAATCAGAGATGATTCTGTGGTGGAGAAACTACAGTTCTTAATAAAAAAGGGACTTGCCAACTCCGACATTCTACATGTCCTTGAAGTGTACAACTTGAGGCAAAAGAACTTGGCCGATGTTATTTCCGGGGTGGATGAGCATTATCTGGACATCCTCAGAGAAGCCACGAAGACCAATGCTCCGGAGTCAATGCACCGCCCGTTGCCCAGCATCCCCCCTCCCCTGCCTGAAAAAGACTGGAAAGATGTGTTTGTGATGACT
This sequence comes from Hanseniaspora lachancei, assembly GCA_030567275.1. Lineage (NCBI taxonomy): Eukaryota > Fungi > Ascomycota > Saccharomycetes > Saccharomycodales > Saccharomycodaceae > Hanseniaspora > Hanseniaspora lachancei. Next base: position 24,098 of record JAJLRX010000280.1, on the reverse strand, counting down.
GCTGCAACAACAGGCGTGGCATATGCGATGTTCAATCTCATGAACGAGTTCATCATACCAAAGATTATGCCCAAATCACAACATGAGCTGGATAAAGATAAGGCAGAGCTGCATAGCAACTTGGAAGCAATTGATGGCAAGCTGAAGGAAATCGATGATAAGTACAATGAAGATAGAGCGAAGGAGAACCTGAGGGTCAAGCAGCTTGATGACCTTGTTCGAAGACTGAACAACCAAATTGATGACTTGCAAACAGAAAAAGTAAGAATGAAACAGGACTTTTCAAAGCTCAAAAAGGACATTGCCGCCATGTCCGTGACGTTTGATGAGTTCATCGCAAAATACAGCAAACAGAATGCCTCCGACTCCCCACGCAACGACAAAACAAGGCCACCCACAAGCCAACACTCATTCGGCATGCCCTCCTTTAACCACAACCCCATCTTTGAGAACCAGATCTCAATCCAAAACATAGCAAACACTGCAGACATCCTCTCCAAAATGAACCTGAAGCCGTCCAGCGTGGACCTTGAAACTTCGTCCGTGAAAAGGCTGAATACAGATGAAATAAGAGATCAGATCGAAAACATAACAATGGATTCATGAGTTGTTAGTTTTTTTTTCTTTATAGCTGCTATATATACTTTTATTTACCCTCCATAACCAGCTTTTGTATTTGTTCCTTTTGGTTTGCAATGTCCCTCATCTTTTGTTCAATGGTGTTTTTACATATCATTCTGTAAACAGTGACTTGCCTCTGCTGTCCGAGTCTGTGCGCTCTGTCCATGGCCTGAGAGTCTATTGTTGGGTTCCAATCGGAATCATAGAAGATAACAGTGTCCGCGGCAACTAGGTTGATACCCAGCCCACCTGCTCTCGTCGACAACAAGAAGATGAAAATGTCATCATTCGTCTGGAAATCAGAAACCAAGTCCCTTCTTCTTTCCAAAGTTGTTGATCCATCCAATCTCACATACCTGTACCCCTTATAAGTCAGGTAATCCTCAATCATATCCATCATCTTCGTCATTTGGAAGTAAATCAAGCACTTGTGATCACCCTTCTTCAACTCCGGAAGCAGCTTGTCCAGGTTCTTCAACTTCGTGGAGTCCTGGATGAACTTCTCTATTGTTGGCAAGTGAACATTTGGTGTAATGAAGTTGTCGTTCAGCGGCTTTGTGTTCATTTCAGACTGTATCAAGGGTGTTTCTATCTTTTTCAAACTTAACTCCACCTGCTGCTCTATAGGAATTGTCCTTAAGGCCTTGATCTCTCCTGGCTCACTCAAGGCGGTGTTCTTCCCACTCACGTACGTTGAGATCATTGGTGCAATGCATGGCTCAATGTACGATGGTTTCCACTTTGCTAGATAGTGACTGTCAGTAAACATATCACAAACACTTTCATTCATAATTTCAATTTTGATTGAATCATTGACCTTTGAAGGAATGGCAAAGTTATTTGTCCTAAATTGAACTTCTAAATTGTCCCCTTTGTCATACATTATTTCTCTTCTGGAGTTGATTTCCTTTTGAGAAACCTTGCCCTTCAATTCAATGGCCTTTGTTATCAAGTTCTTTGAGTTGATTCCGTCCAAGCTTTCAAAACAGTTCAAGTAATCAGTTTTGTTGTGGAACAGCTCCAATGCTTGGATACTCTTGGAATCATAGTTTCTAAACACATTGTATTTGTTCATGTTGATGTTGTTCTTGTTGAAGTTCGGTAAAAGCATTTCCTCATATATCAATCTTGGAATATTGTACTCAATTTCATTGGTGGCCGTGTTATAAACATCAGTTGTGTTATTTCTTATGTTATGAACATTGTTCCCGTATTTACTGAAGGAAAATGAGGAGGTGATGTGATTGGATTCAAACAAGTAAGGATGATTACAAACCTTTCTGAATTCCATCACAATGTTCATTAGCTTTCCTGCTTCTTGGGTTGAAACACTTGTCGAGTTGTTTGAGCTTTCTGGATTCTCTCCATTCTCAATTGCATTCTGTTTCAACTGTTGTTCCAGGGCCTGTCTTTCAATATCCTCATAATCACCATTCAATCCCAATTTTAACATCTCATACATTTTTTGTTGCTTCAATGTTAAATCACACATAATATCAATCTCAATCTTGTCTTCCAATTCCTTTTGAACATTCTTCTTAACTCTTCTTAGCATAAAGGGCTTTAAAATATCATGCAATCTTAAAAGATTTGCGGAGTTTTTGAAATTCGAATCACTGTTGAAAATCTTGTTGAAGTTGTCAATGGATTGGAAAAAGTTCGGCATGATGAAATGCAACAGGGCCCACAATTCCTCAAGATTGTTTTGAATAGGTGTACCAGTCAACAATAGTTTATTTTTACAGTTGATGTTCAGTAAGTTTTTCCATCTTTGAGATTGGAAAGATTTAATGGCCTGCGCTTCATCCAATATCATGTATTGCCACTGTAGTTGCTTTATGTACTGGATGTCATTGACAATCATTTGATATGACGTGATCATTATGTGGAACTCTGACTTGTCCTTGTCATAAATTAGGTTTTTCCTATCCCAAAACTTTCTCAAAATCTTTCTATCAGAAGCTGTCCCCCAGTATGGTAAAATCTTGAAATCAGGAACAAACTTCTGGATTTCTTGTACCCAATTGTGTAAAGTTGATACTGGTGTAACCACCAAGAACGGTCCCCATATGTTCTGATTTTCAGCTAAGTTGGCCAACATCGAAATGGATTGTACAGTTTTACCCAACCCCATTTCATCGGCTAAAATACCATTGACATTCATTGAATACAAAGAGTTCAACCATCTAAGCCCATTCAATTGATACTCTTTCAAAGTACAGGCCAAAATGGATGGCTGCTCAAGAGCCTGGTCATCTGTGGTCAAATTAGGGTTGGTGAAGTTCAACTCTGCACCGTTCATGTTGTCTTGAATTTTGTTCTTTGCGGCCTCCTTTGCCTTTAGTGCAACAGCAGCATCATCCAGTTCATCAAAGTTCAGTTGGGTCATATCAGTGGCTCCATTGCCTTCCACTGTTTCCTCCAACACATCATCATTTCCCTTTTTGGCAATGAACGAGGACACAATTTCAGATTGCTTCAACAAGAATTCCAACTGCTTGTTTTGTCTTTCCTTTTCCTTGAGTTCGAGTTGCTTCTTGGCATTGTCCAGAATTTCTCTTTCTCTCTTTCTCTTAGTATCCTTTTCATCTCTTAGATTCTTCTTCCAGTATGAGGACATTTCTCTTAAGCCTCTTCTGGCTCTAATTTGAAGATCCTTGAATTGCTTGGTAGTCTTCATGTTCCATTTTTTGGATTCCTTGTTGATTAGTTGAGATAACTTTTTAGCATTTGACTTCCGTACCTTAGTTATCAGCTTCATGTTTCTTGTGACCTTTGATGCATCTCTTCTAGAAATATCTCTCCAAATACCAAACAATGTGTTGTCATAGTATTTCTGTAAGGAACGGGCCTCCTTGGCAGTAAGCTTCATGCCATACTTCAGAAGTTGATCGGGCTCATAGTCGTTGTTGTTAATGTCTATAGGCTTGGTGACAGCATTTTGCTCTTCCACATCTATATCTTGAGAAACATCAGCATTCAAAATAGAGTTATCATCATCTTCAGTGATTTTTTTTCTGATGTACTTTCTCTTCTTTTTGGCATTTTCTTCATCCAAATCAGGATCACTCTTTTTGATACTTCTGGATCTTTTTTGTTTATCTTCAGCGGATTTTTTGGCATGTTCCAAAGACCTTAATAGTTTGCTGGCATGTTTTTGAGAGAATGTGAACTTCATCATAACTTGCCCATCAGTTTTTCCTGAAACGGAAGGCTGGTGGAAATCAGCAATGTGGGATTGTGTAAAGGTTCTTATCTTTGCATTTGAAGCCTTTCTCAACGCTTCAAGTCTTTGATCTCTTTTTTGGCAAGCCTTGACAGCCTTCACAACAAGATTTCTATTAGTTTCTTGCTCATTTTTAGGGCCTCTGATGAATCCATTGGACATAATGGTTGTTTCACTGTTGCTTTGAACATTGCTGGCAGGGTTCATGTCCAGAACAATTTGCTGAGAACGAGGCTTTGGACCAGGTTTCTTTCTAATTTTTATGATACTATCAGTGGCTGGTTTGACGGGAATTGTTTTTTGTGAGGTAGAAACTTTAGGCTTCAAAACAGCCTCTTTCTCTTCTTCTTCAGAAAACAACTTTGAGGAGTTTTTCACCTTGTTTGAGCTCATAACCTTTTTTAGTTCAGATAAGGTTTTGATGGCTTGAACTTGAGAGCTTTCAGTGTTTTTATGCAAGACTTGGTTAAATTCTTTATTTATTGAGTTTATGTTTGATAAAAGGGAGTCAATAATGGTATCGCAAGTTTGATCGACACTCACATTGAAGCTCTGATGATATATGTCCAATAAAGCCTTAATTAGCTTTTCATCAACAAAAGATAATTGTTCATCAGAAAGATCGAGATTGTTCAATGATAATTTCTGTAGTAAATTTGTTTTAAAGGAAGTAGTGATGTCTTTGATAAAGTTTGAATTATCGTCGGAGAGTTTGTATGAGTCCAAAGAATCTTTGAAGGTGGAGTTATAAGCTTGGAAAGATTCCCATTCTTGAAGTTTGATATAGTTGTAATCCTTTTGGAATTGGTTGTTGATAGATCTATCTTTTATAGAGGCCTTTTTAACTGAGTTATAGAACTGGATAAGGTTAGGCTTTGATTGATGAGCCTCCTCATCGTTGATGTTGCTCATACGTGTGATATAACTGAGATATTTATGGTTCTGCTATCCTTTCATAAATATGGCTGATACTGTGTTCAATCAACAAACAACACTTAACACACAGATCACAAAATATAAAAGAGAAAAAAAAAATTTTTTTTTTTTTTTGCTGTCTTCGTGTGTTGTTTTTATGATATTTTTTTTCGTTGCTTCATTTTTTTCTTAGTTTTTTTTTCTGAATTGTGTTCTTTATCAATGTCAATTGATACTGTTTTCAGTGTGCGTGTATACACATGTAGAGGTACCATCAACCCAGGGATTATGTTTGATAATGCTTGGTGGTTAAACTCTTGATTTGATCTTGGCTTAGTAATGTGTCCACTTAGTGTTACTCCTTGACTTGCATATGCCTATATTTTATATTAATTTGATACACATTGGATTGAGGTATTGATTTTTTGAGTAGAGTCTGCACTTTGGTAGCGTTGTCCATATCCAAAGATCGAAATGTAAATCCCCGGGGCCATTTACTCCGATTCAGATTGAAACGTGGTTTTTCTTTTTTTGAAAAAAATCGTAAAAAAAAAATTTTCTTCAAATTCAATCGGAGAAAAAAAACAAATTTATTAGAAAATTTTTCATATTCAGTCATATATACAATCTCAACTCATATACGAAATCATTATAATAAAAATAATAAAAAAGGAAAATAGCATCATATATAGCACAAGTGGATAATCCCCATATAGACTTTCTAACTAATCAATATGTCTACATTCGGTACTGTCTTTAAAGTCACCACATTCGGTGAGTCACACTGTAAAAGTGTTGGTTGTATTGTTGATGGTGTTCCTCCAAACTTGGAAATCACTGAAGAAAAACTTCAAGTCCAACTCACCAGAAGAAGACCTGGTCAATCCAAGCTGACCACTCCTAGAAACGAAAAAGACAAGGTTGAAATTCAATCCGGTACTGAATTCAACAAATCTCTGGGTACTCCTATTGCTCTGATCGTCAAGAATGAAGATCAAAGACCACATGACTACAAGGGTGATGGTATGAATGATTTTCCAAGACCCTCCCATGCCGACTTCACCTACCTTTCCAAATACAACATCAAGGCCTCCTCTGGTGGTGGTAGATCATCTGCAAGAGAAACCATTGGCAGAGTTGCTGCTGCTGGTGTTGCTGAAATCTTTTTGAAGAAGCACTGTAACATGGAAATCGTTGCCTTCACCTCCCAAGTTGGTAACGTCAAGATGTCTGGCTTTGAGGACTACAACAACTCCAAGGAGTTCCATAACATCCTCAACACCATCACCAGAGAAAAAGTTGATGCTGCTGGTCCTATTAGATGTCCTGACTCACAGCAAGCCTTGAAAATGGTTGATCTGATCAATGAATACAGAGGCAACCACGACTCAATTGGCGGTGTTGTCACTTGTGTTATCAGAAACGTTCCTGTTGGCCTGGGTGAGCCGTGCTTCGATAAGCTTGAAGCCCTGTTGGCACATGCCATGTTATCCATTCCTGCCTCAAAGGGCTTTGAAATAGGCTCTGGTTTCTCCGGTGTTGCCATTCCTGGTTCAAAGCATAATGATCCGTTTGTTTATGATAAAGAAAACAAAAAGTTGAGAACCTCCAAAAACCACTCAGGTGGTATTCAAGGTGGTATCAGTAATGGTGAACATATCTACTTCAACGTTCCGTTCAAGTCAGCCGCTACCATTTCTCAGGAACAGGAAACTTGCTCATACGACGGTGCAGATGGTGTTTTGGCTGCTAAGGGCAGACATGATCCTTGTGTTGTTCCAAGAGCCATTCCTATTGTTGAAGCCATGGCTGCTTTGGTCATGGCTGATGCTGTTTTGATTCAAAAGTCTAGACAGTGATTTAGTATATATTGATATCTCTATAATAAAGAATTATTATTTTATTTTTTTGTATTGCTTAGTTATATTTCTCTCCAGTTAATGTGCTGAATTGTTATTTCCCAAAACTGACATGTGTGTGGCTGATGTGTCATTGTTGTAATTTTTGATTTTTTTGTTTTTTTTTTCCAAAAAAAAATGTACCCAGATGAAACAATAATGGAAAGCAGAATGCTGAACTGAAACGTAAAAATGTCATTTTTTTAAAAAAAAAAGTAAATAATGTTACTAAAAGAAGCAGTTATTAAAAATTTTTTCTTTTCCTTTCTAAATGTTATTTTACCACTATTTCTTGATGGTTGCTTGATTTTGATATGTTTTACATAAAGAATAGTAAGGGATAATAAGTTCCTCTTATTGAACTTATTAACCTATTTGGATACTTTCTCTTTTTCTTTTGAAGAAACAAAGTTTTTGAGGTAAAAATTCTAGTTTTTAAATCATTCTCTTATTTCAATGAAAAGAAGATTGAAAAAGAATAACTTCTAAGAAACCAAATATATCAACATATTTACACCTTAATATCCTAATCCCATACACAACTTTTTTTTGTTAAGAACCATCCAGCATATCAGATAATATGTCATCATCAACAACAGTATTGAACTCAAGAATATATCAATCATCAAATACACAATCCAGCAAGAAATATGATGATCTTGCATACCCTGAGAAATGTCCGTTCACTGTTAAAGCTACGTATTCTTGGTCCGGTGAAGAAAGATCCGATCTGGGATTTCTAGAAGGTGATGTTATAGAAGTATTAAAGGTCAAAGGAAAGTGGTTTTGGGGGAAATTACTAAGAAATAAAAAATGCGGAAGTTTCCCTTCCAATTACGTCCAAATTACAAACTTACCATCAAACAAAGACCATCAACTTAGCAAATTATCCAAATTAAGTACCTCATCCTCTAAAAATCATAGCATTTCACACTCAGAAAGGATATTGCACAATAAGCTATCCATGAGTCAAGATAACATTCCTAGAAATGTCCATAGGAGATCTTATAAGAAATCAGAGTCAGCTCCTACAACACCATCAAATAAATCTCATGTGGGTGAAAGAACAGTTAACAGAGTCAATACAACAAAGAAATTGGATTCCAGCATGATATCTCCAAGCGATGCTCTCTATAAGGAAAAATACTCTAGCTTGGCCTACAATATTTCATATCAAAAGGAATCCAGCCCACAAGTTTACATGACTAATATGTCTCCTAGCAAAAGAGATTCACACATAAAATCAATTACTACCACCGATGATAGCTTCAATACCTCATCTGAAAACTCGATCGATGATCACTCAATGAAAAATGAGTATGTTGATTCATATTTTAACAACATCAAATTCTTTAACGAAACTAGTAATACCAATAATTCCTCAGTGACCAACAGTCTATTGCTGCTATCAAACTTTAGTGCAACTTCTGCTGGTTCCTTTGCTAGACACAAGTTTGCAAAATCATTCACTGACTCCAAAATGAAACAGGATCTTCCTAATGCTGCTATAGAACTTGACATGAACACAAGCTTCATTGCCAGTAATAACAAAGCTAAGGGAAACAAGTTTTTTTCAACTCCGGACTTACCAAGTTTATCCCAAATGGTCAAGAAAAACCTAAGCTCCAATGACATCAACAATCACAGCAGCTTCAATGCGGAGAACGATGAAAGCTTACAGCAATGGGCTTTTGTGAACAAGTTCCTGAATAGAGGCAATAGCTTAAACGGAAGAGAAAAATACGATCGTAGAATGAAGTTTTTGGAGTCCGGCCTTGACACAGACTTGATATTGGAGCCACATGTCCAACTTCAAAACAAGCTGTATGACAACAAAGTTCTATCCGATGTGCCATCGAAATTCTACATCAATGAGTACTTGAAGAATGCTGATTTTGAGTACTTTGATGAAAAGGTTATAAACAGAACCAAAAAGGATGGTGTTTTATCTTTGGAAAGTTTTGCCCTAAACAACTTCGGCCATAGATATTTGAACTCATTGGAAAGATTGAGAGCCATATATGTTTTCTGTACTGAAACATATCAGCTTATTGATGACAACGGATCCACAGACTTTAGAAAGCCTGCAACCAATCTTGATAAGGTTCTCCACAAGAGCTACTGTACCCCTTATGAGTTGACATGGCTTTTCAAGAAGCTGTGTAATCATGTTGGTATCAAATGTGACATAATCATTGGCTTCCTGAAGACTCCAGATAGAGACAACTTGGATTTCCAATTGAACCACTGCTGGTTAAGCTGCGTCATCAAAAATGAGTATCGTTTTGTGGATGCAGTTTTGGGTAACACCTCAAACCCAATTCATGAATACATCAATGACACTCCTTCCACCAAATGTGAAGATTTCTACTTTTTGACAGAGCCTAAAAAGTTGATCTACTCGCATATCCCATACAAGACCAAGGAGCAGCATTTAACACCAGAAATAGATAATCTGGTTCCTATGTCTTTACCTGTGGTCTTCCCTAGTTACTTCAAAAATGAATTAGAGTTCTATCGCTTTGACAACTCGTTGTCCTACATGACGTCAAATGACTGCTATGAAATGTCCTTTGTGGTTAAAGATGATGTTGAGATATTTGCCACTGTTGTTCCAGACGACGATGAAAGTTATAAAGCCTCCTTGGATTTATCACTGGTGCAAATTAAATGGGTCAAGAATAAAAGAATAGCTGTTATAAAGGCCATTTTACCAAAGCATTGCTCTAGTGGCTCTTTGCATATTCACTCAGGAACCAAAGGCTTGCAAGACTCACTAATCAACATACATCCTCTGTCTTGTATTATCCCACTGAAACAAAAGGTCAACAACCAATCAACCATATTGGCAGATGAAATCCAATATGAATTTGTCAGAATTACACCAGCCATCACTTCATCCACAATGGACATTTACGTTAAGAAGCCACAAAACAAGATCCTTGCATTCAAGCATGAGTACTGTATACAAGTAGTTTTGCAGCCAAGCGATGGTATCATACAAGCACAGTCTGAGCTTAAAAGAGTCATTGTGAAATCGTCATCAGGAAAAATATACAAAATGACCAGAATCGATCCAAACAACAGTATAGGAAGCTTTGGACTTTGGGAAGCAAAGGTCAAAGTCAATGAACTGGGTGCTTGGAACTGTTTGATTACAAATGACTCAGGGGCTGGGTGGACTTCTTTCTGTGAATGGAACTGTATATAAACACACTGGTTTTTTTTTGTTTTTTTTTGTTTTTTTTTTTTAATTTATTAATTTTTCGGATATAGTAATATTGCTCGATCATGGAAAAACACCATTCAATGTTTTTCTTTCTTTTTTTTACTTTCTTCTTCATTCACTGACTACATCGATCATTGAACTCTCGATTAATTTCCAACATAGCAGGATCCTCCAACAACGAATCTGTATTAAGTAACATTAATAACATACCGATAATGAACGTGAATACTGCTATGATGAATGGCTTCACCAATAGTCTAACAAAATACATCAAGGACATCATTGAACAAAATCAGTCAAATAATGACAACAATGAGGATTACTACTTGTTTTTTGTGGATTTCTTGAAGAATCTATACGAAGCTTCCTTTAAAGAGCTCAAAGAAAGCAGCAGCGAAGATAGAAGCAGTGATTTGTTTTTGGAAACCCAGCTGTGGAGCTTGTTTTATCATTTGATCAACATCGAAGAATCACTAGCTCCTGAGTTGGACAGATTATTAAACATAAGAACCTGGCTTGAATCTATGATGGAAAAGCCACAAAGACCAGCTCAAAGTATCTTTGAGAGCAAAGACGTTTTTTTCAAGTACTTGTTTGATCTGGTTCTTTCTGGACAACATGATTTGGCCATAAAGGAAGCAATGTGCGCTAAAAACTTTAACCTGGCTATGATTCTAAATGGTTTCAAAACTATAGAAACTAGTCAAGACCAAGTAGCTGATGGGCTGTGGAAAAACTCTATTAAAGTCATGAGTGAAAATGTCAACTTGAGTCCTTATGAAAGAATACTTTACATATACATTTCAAGTAGTTCCTTAACTTTACTGGATGACTCTTTAAAGAATATTGTAGACTCATTCGATTGGTCAACTAAGCTGCTGTTTCATGTAAAGGCCATAATAGATGAATATGTAGAGTTTAATTCAAAAGATTGTGACTCATATGAAATCATGGCAAAATTCGACAATGTCTTAAATGATGTGTTTTCTCCAACAACCATGGAATCTCCTTTGATAAATGTTATTTATTCCATATTGGCCAACAAATTGAACAGTTTACTAACTCAATACCAAGGTGAATTGAAAGATAGCTTTAAGGGTAAAGCCACATCGATATTCTACGGGAATGAATCTTTGCTTAGAGTCATGGCTCAGTTATGTATCATTTCGAGTACCATTGACAAAAACATTTTGAACAAAAACATTAAAGATACATTCATTTCCAATTATGTCAAGAGTGTTCTTTTAAAAGCTAAAGAGAACAATGAACCAGAAATCATAAACTCCTTTTATGCTTATATTTACTATTTGGAACCTGACACTCAAGTAGACACATACACTGAAGTATTGAAATACATAGACTCGACAGATGATAAAAGGAAACAAAAGCAATCTGCAGAGGCCTTGGGTTTCCCTTTCAAGTCATACTTAATGAAACTATCTGAAGATTTGTTTCAAGATATGAAGGCTAAGGATCTCGGAACTACTGAAATTGCCAAGTCGCAATATATGAATGATCATATCACTGATGAGCAAAAGGAGATCATCAACTGCATAGATTTCTTGGTAGTTGCTGACTATTACGAAAGAGCCATAGATCTGTTGTTGTCCAGTATAAAGTTGTTTTTGATTAAGAAATCCGTTGGAGCATTCATATCATTGATGGATAAAGTTGACTTGGACAAGATTATAACTATTTGTAAGTTAAATGACAAGACCCAGGAGATTGAAATGTTACAAGATTTTGCTAAGCTCAAAGTCTGCTTGGTTTTGATAAAAGATTGGAACTCTGATATTAGAAATCTAAATGATATACCTGATATAGCTGAATTTACAAGTAGAGAGCAGTTGTTGACTGTTAAGCTAACAGATTGTGCAATGAATTGTTTCAACTTCATATCGAAAGAAAACGACAATAAGGTCATGTATTTGATAAAGTGCATATATGTTCCACATTTGTTTATTCAAATACACAAGGTATTGGAGTTTTCATCCGAATTGTTAGGCAAACCTTCATTGGCTAAAGATGCCCTAGATCTAGCCAAGATTGTAACAGATAAAACAAAAAATTATCATTATCTTTTCAACACCTCACATACCTTAGAATTATACGTTGAGATGGTGACCAAGACTTATATTAAGATTATAGACAAAGAATAATTTTATTATCTTGAGTGATTATTTTGTTAACTATGAATTATATGGGTTCTTAAAAAAATATATATAAGCAATATTTTATAAAGTTTATAATTCTTCAACAACAGTACCCTTTTCGGAAACGTAGATACCATCTAAGAACTTTCTGATATCTTTGTTTCTAGCCTTACAGATTTGTTGAACATCAGCACAGTTTTGGGAAACGTTGTCGATGGAGTTACCGGATAAGACCATTTCATCCTTAACGTTGGTGGAGAATTCAACAGTAACACCTTCTCTGACCTTGACTAATCTGACCTTCTTGTCACCCAAGTAGTTTCTGATTTCAATGTACTTTTCACCATCCTTTTCAACGACGTTAACGTTGATTGGGAAATGCGCATAGACGTATCTCATCTTGTACTTGTAACCCTTGGTGACACCAGTGATCATGTTGGAAACTAAGGACTTGACGGTTCTCAAAGCAGCAACGTGCTTTCTGTCACCGTTGTGGACAGTCAACTTGATTAAAGAGTTGGAGACCTTGGTGAAGGTAACATCAATGTGCTTGAAAGACTTGGTTAAAACACCTCTTGGACCAGTGATCTTGACATCTCTGGACTTGACGTTGAAAGTGACACCTTCTGGGACTTCGACAGTTTGTTCGGTTTGAATGTACTTCATTTTATTGTGACTGTTGTTTGGTTTCGAAACATTGCTTCATCTGATATGCCATTTATAGACATTGAAATTCAAGATAAATTACCATGCCTGTAATATGAAGTAAATTACCATGTATTCATTTGTTTGTAAAGAAATTACAAATTTTCAAAAGAGAGAAAATTTTCAAAGTAAACTGGAAGACAGAATAAAAAAATTTCTTCTTTTTCCAATGACTGAAAAATGCTCAATTTTGAAATTGGTTTCCATATTACTCGACAAAAAAAGAAGAATGAAAAAAAAAAAAGAAAAGAAAATATACACACAACTATTTCCTCTTTGGGACACACCTTTGTTAATCATCTGCTAATAAAAACACACTGTACTACTTTCTTTTATCAGCCTTTTTAATTTGCCTTTCCAGATTGTGCATAATTCTATCTCTGTAAACAGCCATGGGATCATCTTGATCAGTGGTGAAAAAGTGGTTTCTAGGAAAGCTAAATTCTCCACTCAGGTCATGTGTCTCGTCTTTTTCAGAAACGTCATCATCGGTGAAGTAGTAAGCAGGATCATCCGAATCATCCTCATCAGTGATTAAATCTCCGTCTTTTAATACACTGTCATAAGGATTCTTGCTTATTGAATCCAAAAAGTTCCCTGAATTCAGATTGTTGCTGTACCTGTCGATGTTTCCAGAAAAGTCTTCGTAGTCTACAAAATCATCAATCTGCTCAGCTTCAATCTCATCGAATGCTCCACTATATCTTCTTCCTCCATAGTACATCTCACCAACATCCTCATAATCATCTCCAAATAAAACAGATCTGTCATCATCTTCGTCCTCTGGATAATCGTTTTTGTAATAGTCCTCTTCATTAGAATCTTCATCATCAGAGTATTTATCATCACTAAGTTCATCGTAAACCAAAGTACCTTCATCAATAATCTTCAAATACGCAATCCTACTGAAGTCACTTCCAAGATCATACCCATCATTGATCTCCTCTCTGACATACACGTCATAGACATAGTCATTATCCGTCTTTGTAGAGGCTCCCTTTCTGGAATCTCTTTCCAGCTTCAATTTTTTACCATTTTTCAATAACAACTTCTTCGCCTCTGAGGTTTTAACATTTTTGTTGACAAAGGTTTCCTTTGCTAATAAATCAGCTAGTAAACTGTTCACTTCGCTAGGCAAACTTTCGTCAGTATACTTCTGTATCATGTCTGTGTTTTTGTCAGAGTCATGCGAAGATCTCCTACGTTTCTTCTTGTACACAAAGTTGTTTTCTGAAGTCTTTTCCAGAATCGGAGTATCTTCTTTTATGTTTTTATCACTAAGCTTTATTCTCTTATATATGTATTTCCTCTTTGTATTGGTGGTATCATTCGTTGTTTTGATACCATCTTCCTCAACAATCAAGGCTTGAAACCCTTCATCTTCTCTTAATCTCTTTATTCTGACATATTCAGCTTTGTCATTTTTGCTTTTTGCATCAGAAGACATGCTATGGGTTTATATCTTGACGGGTTATACCAAAGTATGATATGGTTAATTTTGCAACCATGCATCTGTGTATTACTGTTTGAAATCTTGAAAAAAAAAAAAAAAAATGGTTATCGAAAATGCACGTAAAATTTGAGCCGTTCGTCGGACTTAATAAAATCATTGATAAAAACAAATGAATTTAATTAATTCACAAAATAGTGTATTGACAGATATTTTCTTTGCAGTATAATTCAGGCTCATATAATATAAATAAAAGACTTGACTAGCTCTTTAAAGTATTAATATTCTATCCGCTTTAGAATTGACACCATCAACCAAATAGTTTCTATCATGATCACAGAACTAATAAAGAAAACAGTTTCAAATCACATTATTCCTTCAAAGCATGGATATGTATCACGCAATCACGACACAATACTAATTACAGGTGGGTCCAATGGGCTAGGTCTTGAAATCGCAAAAAATTTTCTTGATAAAGATTTTAAAGTTATTATTATTGACATACAGAAACCACCAAGTGATTTGTATAAGAAAAACCATAAAATGATATTCATTAAGATAGATTTATCAGACATCAATTCACTATCCACAAACATTTACAACAGTTTTCAGTTGCACAACATCAAAGAGAGCTCAATAAAGGTAATTATCAACAATGCCGGTATAACATGTGGAAAAAGCTTCGAGGATCTCGAAAAATCCATGATTGAAAAGACGATTCTGGTAAATTACGAATCAGTAGTGGTTCTACTACTATCAGTAAGGAAGTACATGAATCAAGATTCGTCTTGTTTGGTCATGAGCATTGCCTCAGTACTAGGCTTAATTACACCAGCAAATTTGACCATATATGGATGCACAAAAAGAGCATTGATCGAATTGCACAATTTCATCACAGATTCCAATACAATTCCAGCCTCAAAGGAATATCAAAACTCAAAGATTGATTCCATATTGGTTCTTCCGGGCCAAATCAACACTGAAATGTTCCAAGGCGTGAAGACACCAAACTCCTTGATTGCTCCTGTTTTGGAAAAAGAATGTCTAGCCAATGACCTAGTTGATCATATCTTGAGCTATAACACATCATTGAACGGCACCATTTGGAGAAATAATATCTACAACAAAAAGCAACATGTCTTCTATGCACCATTCTATGTTGGCTTGGTTCCTACTTTCAACTCAACACCATGGCTCTTTAAAAAATTTGCAAGGAGATTTTCAGGCATGGACCAAGCCATGCATAACTATTCAAAGTAGTCTTGAAAATGCAAACATATAATCTTCCTATTACAACCTAAGGTAGCTTTATTTTTAATTTTCTTTATATAAATTATATTCCGTATATATATTTCTTTTTTTTTTTTTCATGCTTCAGAGAATGAAAGGTCAATACCAAAACTGAGCTAGAGTTTATCAGCTATACATTCCCATATTTTCAGAGACTCTTTGGAGTAGTTTTCTATTGCCGTTTCCAAATCCTTAATCAATGCCATTATTTCATTATCAACTCTTTTCATGAATGAATCAGTGCTGTGTGTGTATACCTCTTTCAATATAAATAGTGTGTCATCATTTATACTTTCTTCGTTCTTCTCTAAATTGTCAATAGCTTCTTTAACTGCAGAAATTTTACCTTCTAGATCCTGCTTTGAGGTATGCATGCTGTTAGCATATTTTGTTTTCACCATGGTGGTTAATCCAGTGAATTTCTTTATAAATGGAGAAAACTTTGTGGTTGCTGGAGTTTCATTTGTTGAAGGTTTGCCCTCAGAGATGCCTTCCTCTACAGGTCTTGGCTTTCCATTGTTTTTATCTGTTGTTTCATCAGCCTTTGTTGTTATTTCTCTTGATGAAGATCCGGCTTCTGTGCCCTCTGGTGTATCGTTAAGGTATTCGTTTTCTAGTTTTTTGTTGAGCTGATCCAATTTTATCTTTTGACTTTTTATCATCTTCTTCAACGCCCATTTTTGCTTGATCTTGTTTTTGCTATATTTTATTAAAGTCAAACAGCTGTTGTTCAAATCTTCCATTATGTTCAAATACTCGATACACTTGAAGTATATGACACTTTCAAGTTTATTTATTTCATTGCTCATTTCGCGCATTTCATGTGTAGCTGTGAAGTTGTATCCAGGTATTTCTTCGTTGTATGCTAGCAATATATCAACAAACTCATCATGGGCCTCTTGAAACATTTTCAAGTTGGAGTTTAACAGCTTTAGTATGGATTTGAGCTTTGAAATAATGTCCCTTTTGTAAGCCTTGACAAGCTTATTGGTTTGCGTCATGTTATCCTGATTTCTTTCAATGAATCTCAAGAGAATTTCTTCAGCTTCTGACTTTAGTGTCTTTAGATCGTTCAAGTTGACATCCGAGTTTTGTGAGTTTCTTGAATCTCTTCTTTCTGTTGAAAAGGTGCGCTGGCGGTCCTCATGCAATAACCCACATTCATCATAATCCATACCATATGAGTCCGAGTCCGATGTTTCATGGGCACTGGCTACTTCCTCTTCATTGTCAGCTTCCGTGAGACTTTCCTTTGAGTATGACAGTCCAAACTTAGAGAATGGCTTGCATTCAGAGAGAGATAAAACTGGTAGATACTGGTAAAAGGGGGGCGTGTCCAGAGCATCTTTTGGGTTTATGCACAGCACATCTTTGCTTACTAAATCACTTATTAACGGCAGACTTTTGACAAATTCTGTAAAGTTGGTTTTTTCTGGGTCCAAAAACTCCTCAAGAATTTTGTTATTGCTGTTGATATTGTTATTTTTAAAAGCTTCTACTAATCCATTTATTAAGTAATAAAAGTATATGCATCTGTGTCTTATTAATTTAAGATCTTTAGAAGAGACGCCATGAAGATCAACACTATTAAGAAAACTAGATTTAGGAATGACTGTATCATCATCTTTATCTTCAACTGCATCGGTGGTTTCATCAATGTTTTTGGAGTATCCTAAAAGATTGTCCTTGAAAGTGACCAAGCTATGAAATCCGGAGTATAACGTCTTACTGGTTATATCAATGGAATTGTTTGCTTGTTGCTTAACTATATCAACAATGTTTTCCTTTTTGGGCATGGGAGGAAAGAGAACGGTTGGGTATAGTTTCATTAAAATGTGTTCAAGGAGTTCAAAGTCATTAAATCTTCTCTTTACATACTTGTCGGAAACTTTAAAAGTGTAGATATAGAAGCTACGGTTGTCAGATGAGTTTGGATCAATAACTGCTTGTTTTGCTACAGATACAATATTTATTGTGCCATTGTATATATTATGGTTCTTTGAAAGTGAGTTATTTTGTGAATGCATGCGGTTTTCATGAATGTTATCTATCATTGTGTTATTATACAGTGTGTATATAATATTGGATTATTACTTATTGCTTTCTGGTATTTTATATTATAGTTTGATCAAATATAGCTATATATATGTGGTTATAAGTTTCCAAAGATAAGGAAATGTGGTAACAGATAAAAAAATTTGGCTCAAATGATAAGAGTATGTGTATGTGCTCTGTTTTTTTCTCTTTTCAAGAAACGCGGGTAAGGAGTGAAAGTGGGTGATTCGATATTTTTTTTTTTTGACTTTGTGAATATACACTTCCTATTTGGGAAGTGTGCCAGATATAGCGTTGGTGATTATTTGGTAGACACGACACACGGACATAAGGTCATGTGCGTGTGTTAATATCCGTTATTTACTTTTCCCCCCTCTATTTTTCTATTGAGTCAAAATCAACCATTTATCTAAATAAGTTGTTCTTGAACCCATTGAATTAAGCGACAAAAAATAATTATTTAAAAAAATTAAGTCGCTTAGCCATTTATGATTAATTTCAATATACTTTATCATACAAGATAATTTTTTAAAAAAAAAAATAAGCGATAAAATATTATATTATATTTAATTTTTAAAAATAAATAAATTAAGCTAAAGGTGTTAGTATTATATAAATGCATGCTATTTATTATACCTATGTCCATACAGCTGTATCAACTTGCTAACGTATATCATTGTTTTAACAATATTATGTACTTTTTATCTTAATAATATATATTATCTAGGGCAACCAGTATACACAATTGCAAATATACCATATTAAAATGGCAGTTTACAAAGACATCACTTTACCTTCTGGTAAAACATACAGACAACCAACTGGTTTATTCATCAACAATGAATTCAAGCAAAGTAGCACTGATAAGGTTATTCCCGTCACATACCCTGCTACAAATGAAGTTGTTGCTGAAGTTGAGATAGCTGATCCCAAATTGGATGTCAATGAAGCTGTTGAAGCTGCTTACAATGCCTTTTCCGTGTGGACCGCTGTTCCTGCTAGTGTCAAAAGAAACCTGTTTTTGAAACTAGCTGATCTTTGTGAAGAGAATATCCAGCTGTTGGCTGAAATTGAGTCCTTGGATACTGGTAAGGCTGTTGATAACACCTCCATTCACGACATGGGGAGAGTTGTTGAGTGTATCAGATACTATGGTGGCTGGATTGACAAGAATGTTGGTGAATCTTTCATTCCATCATCAAAAAAAATATGTTACACGTACCATCAAGCCCTGGGTGTAGTTGGTTGCATTATCCCATTCAACTACCCTTTGTCTTTGATGGCTTGGAAATGGGCCGCCATTGCTGTTGGTAATACAACTGTTTTCAAGGCTGGTGACCAAACTCCTTTATCCATCTTGTTCTTTGCTGATCTTGTTCAAAAGGCTGGATTCCCAAAGGGGGTCTTTAACGTAATCAATGGTTACGGTATGGATGTTGGTGATGCACTAGTCAAGCACCCAAAAATTGCAAAAATTGCATTCACCGGATCAACTGTAGCTGGTAAGATTATTCAAGGCAACTGCTCATCAGCTCTAAAGGCTTGTTCCATTGAGGCCGGTGGTAAATCTCCAATTGTTATTTATAAGGACTGTGACATGGAACAAGCCATCAAGTGGACTTGTGTTGGTATATTCTCAAACACTGGCCAAGTTTGTTCAGGTACCTCTAGAGCATACATCGAGGATGTAATCTACGACGAATTCCTAGCTAAGATAAAGAAATATGTAGAGAAAACCTACATTGTTGGTGATCCATTTGATTTAAAGACTGTTGTTGGACCAGTTATCAATGAAACCCAATACAAAAAGGTTATAGACTACATTCAATCTGGCATTGATGATGGCTGCGATCTAATCACAGGTGGTGTTGAAAAGCCAGCAACCATCTCATCTGATAGCAAGCTTAAAAACGGCTGGTTTGTTCAACCAACAATATTCGGTGGTGTCAATGATGACATGAAAATTGTCAGGGAAGAGATTTTTGGTCCTGTTTTAGCATGTAGAAAGTTCAGTGAAAGTGAAGACATAGTCAAGACTTGTAATGACTCTCCATTTGGTTTAGGTGCTGCTGTGTTCACACAAGATATCACCAAGGCCAACAAGTTTGCTAGAGACGTACAGAGTGGTCAAGTATGGATTAACTCATCAAATGATGTTGATATGAATGTTCCGTTCCATGGTGTTAAGGAATCTGGATTAGGTCACGAGCTAGGATCGTATGGATTGCAGAACTTCACTGCTGTCAAATCCATTCACTTAAACATTGATAATAAGCTGTAAGTGGGAAGATATATATAACTCTCAAGCTAATAGATAACCCCTATAAGTTGATGTTGTTTTTTTTTTCTGTAAATGGCGTAGTGTATTGTTAAATCAGTTTGTCACTTTCGCTTGTTTTAGTTTTGGGAAATGGACTTGTCCTTTACGGATAATCAGAATATAAGAATTTCGTATAATTTTTTTTCCTTTTTTTTTTCTTAGGGAAACAAAGAACCTTATTAGGCACTTTCTTTATAAAAATATAATGATTTTTTTTTTTTTGAAAATCAATCCACAAACACAAAATAGTCACCAAACAACTAGTTAGTTTGAAGCACATACTTTATTTAAACTATCACATTTCATTTTATCAATCTTAAGATCACTTATCTTTTCTTCTCTAGTTAAATACATTTTTTTTTGGATTTTTAAAGTTCCACTAAGCTGTAACATCCAAGACGAAGCAATCATTTTTTTTTGAAAAAAACCTCAAAACTGATAAGATAAAGAAGACAGCAATATCGATCAACTTATAGAATTGAAATCATATATTACTCTGCTTATATTTTTTATTATATATAAATATCAAGAGATTGTAGCATGTGGGGAGAAGATAATAACATGAACAACATGAACAATATGAACCATATTGAAAACTATTCAAACACAAACTTATACTTCCATCAAGATCAAGTAATTGATAATCATAATTTAAGTGGCGATGACAAATTAAATGAGGATGGGCTAAAAAATGGAAAGACAAGAACCAGAATACCTAGGGAAATTTTAGATGTCTTCTTACAAGAATTCAAAAAAAATATATCCCCTAGTTCAGAGGATAGAAAAAGAATTGCTGAGCAATGTAATATTGAAGAGAAAAAGGTTAGAATTTGGTTCCAAAATAAAAGAGCCAAGCTGAAGAAGATTCAAAACAAAATGAACAATCAAAACTCAAATCAACAAAATATTTCATACAATCAACAGCATGATCAAAGAGGGTACTCAAATCATATGGACTACTACAACGATGAAAATGTACATAATGAACATGGCCAGTTTATGATGGATGACGAGCTTGATATGGAAAACATCTTTGATAACGTTCCTTGGGGTCTGAATAAAAATTATCACTTTATAGACAGCAGCTCGGTTAGTGTTGGTGGATGGAAAAGAGTTAAGAATGGTCACTTACTCGACAAGGATAATGAGGAACATGGGGAGACATGCTCCAGGACCATGGAACTGGTTGAGAATCTATCAAATCTGTCACCAAAGTCTATAGATTCCATAATGGGAGATTCAACTGATTTGCTCTTGATCATATCAAACAAAAACAACGAAATCAACTACTTTTTCAGTGCAATCGCAGATGGAAAGAAAATTTTATTCAGAGTCTTTTTTCCCATTTACAGTGTGGTTAACTGCTCTATTTCAGTGAGTAAAGATGCAATTAATTCCAGTGCCAGGGACAGTGAGGATGATGATGAACTGAGTCAACTAAGCTTGATGTTGAACAGACCACCTAAATTTGCTGTATATTTCACAGAAGGTGAGGACGGTGACAATCAATGGAACATATGTGATGATTTTTCAGAGGACAAGCAAGTTAGTATGTCATTCATCGGTTCTTATGAAATACCACATATCATAACAGGACTGGAGGACTCCTTGAAGAGGATGAACAGTTTGATATTAGAGTATAATAGCAAAGTTGGTGTGATATATCATGTGCCATCTAACACCAATGTGCAGAACACGCAAGGCAACAATGCCATACACTACAACTTACAGAATGATCGAATTAACTTGATGTCGAATCAAGATCAAAGTAAACTGCTCCATGAACAATCCACCACCCAAAACCCACTCTTTTTTAACAAGGTATCGCATGTGCCTGATCCAATGAGTGACAACAACATTTTGAAGAAGAACATCATGTCACCATTTGCAACCCATTCGGAGGCTGCCTTTTCTCCAACTCCGTCCAATACAATGTCATTCCTGCAGTTTCCGGGAACTCCAGGCTTTTTCAACGCACCGAACACCAACAATGCAGGAATGAACCAGCCCTTCAACTCATTTAAAGCCTTTTTGGAAACACAACAAGGAGCAAATTCATTGAATCTGCAAATGTTGGAAACAAACGGCAATGACGGCTCTGTTAACCTCATGGATGAAGCCAACCAGCAAAACAATGAAAGAGACAATGACGATATGAAGAACTCACTATACATAGACAGCATGTTGGATTTGAGTTAATAAAACAGCAGTTGAGAAAAAAAAGGGAATCAGCTATATATACAATAATGAGTTACAAGCGTCTCTAATTATTTATTTTTTTTTCAATTTCTGACTTGTTTATATACGTCATCATGAGATTATTCACTTGTGTATTCCGGAGGTATAGAAGGGGGCAAAAAGCTAAGTGATATCTGCTCATTGTTTTCTGTGGCTGTGCTTTCATTGGTTTCATCAAAGTCAAAGTATGGAGCTGGAGGAAGCATGTTCATGTTTCTGTTTCCAAGAGATTTCTTTCTGCTTGTGAACCTGTGGGTGGTGCTGCCCGTTCTCTTTTTGCTGGCCTCCTTGTTCATTTCCGAGGACCCCAGTAGTCCGTTGCTTTCTTCGTCGTTGGTGTACTCATCGCTCTCGTCGTCATAGAGGGAAATGCAGTCGTCGCCATCGTTGTAGGACTCAAAGTCGTTTTCATCCTCGCTGTACCCCTCCTCAAGAATGAGATCATCCTTGGCATTGTTGTATGCAGGTGGTGGGAGCTTGTCCCCATTTGTGCTTCCGTAGCCCCACTTTTTGGAGTTAGCTTCAATGTAGACAAACCCTCTGCTGCCAAAGTTCACTTGCAGCTTGCATGGCATGTTGGCACCTATGCATGGGTATAAGTACTTTGGTCTCCACTTTCTTATGTGTCCTATTTCGTGTTCCTTGATCTTCTTCCCATTCTTGGTGAAAAACACAGTTCCTGACCGGCACCTGTATCCAACCCCGATCATGTCACCCTTCTTGAATGTTGGCAATGCTCCAACAAGCTCAGCTGTCAACTCAAACGAGGTATTCAATCTTCTGTCCCCGTTTGAATCATAGCTCACAGAGTGGTGGTGACGGCCAGGTAATCTGAAATCAGGATATGGCAACGTTGATAAGCCTATTGAGATGATTTCCTTTTTGCTGAAAAAATCTATCTCAGTGCAGTCAAGTTTGTCATTCAATTCAAGTATTTTACATTCATAGTAGTAAACCTTCTTCTTGTATGGAATGGGTAAGTTGGTGTAGGTGGACACATCGTACCCTGAGTTTTTGAATTGAATATCTGTCTTATCAGTTATGATAACGGATCTGTTCAACAAGCCACTTGAGGTGTCATCTGATGTGAATTCGTTCAATGATATCAAATTTGTTGGTGAAGATGAAGGCTCAACAAATTGCCAAGCACGGGCACCTTCTTCTTCAATAAACTGCAGTGTTTGAAATGTCATGATAGGGTCCAGCGGACTTTCTTCAGTTGCTTCTTTGTTGATTACATAAGGAGGATTGGTTTTCAAAAAATCTTCCCCATGTCTGTAGTAGAACTGCTCATCAATAGGCAAGCGGTTCATTTTGTCTATTATTTCGTTGCTATCAAGAAAGTGAGCATCCAAAAACTTGTTAAGATCATATGAGTTGGCCTTGTTGGTACTTGTAAGATGATTTTGTTCATAAGTATTCAAGTTATGCGGGTCATCAGTTTCCAAGCTTATGTAGGGAGATAAAAATCTTATGACTATATCCCTTATAAGGCAGTATATTACAATCATAAATATTACAGCCAAGAAAATGATCCCAGTCATTATGCACATGAATACAAAAAAGTCTATCAGGCCAATGTCTACATTTTCGTAGTTCGGATTGTTTCCGCTGTACCGGTTATGATCATATGGTTCTATATAAGCCATGTTCTTATTAGATAAAGAATATATTATTACTGTTTTGGTATTGTGTTTGTTTGGTATATCCACTAAATCCTTTTATTTGTAATGTCTATAAAGAAAGAACTTGTAGGAAGCACAAAACTTTTATAAATAGAATGAATATGGATTCTACAAAAAAAAATTAGGTGAATAAAGCGGGTGTGGGAAACATTTAGATAAAGCGAAGGGCTGTCGAGAATTTCATTAGTTTTTCCCAAGAAAAAAAAAGAGTCAAATTATGACTACCAAGATCTATAAATTCTTTATAATATTGATTAGTAACTACACTTCTAAGTAATCGATGAATCAATTATCCAACCATTACATGATTACT